>JAJGOT010000022.1:1540000-1807500 GCA_022457155.1 Cladopsammia gracilis
CTTCAAATTCGCCCAAACCATCAGGATCGATTTTGTACACTCCACTGATCTTGTCACCGGCCTTATAAGCTTCGGCGCAATTTTTATAAACTGAAAGAAATAATTGTAACGCAAGTCGATCGATTTTTTATTTTTTATTCACGATGTTAACAAATCGACTTTTTCGCTTGCAACCGAATTTCCCCTTTTGGTGCGCGGTGCTTCTCGTTTTTTTTTTCGATACTTTAATATGGCAGGCAAGTTAAATTAGTCATGCAAAGAGAGCAAGGAACAGTTTCTATATGCTTGAGTGTGGTTTATTTTCTCCAGCGTAAGCCATAATAGCTATTTTCCTCGTGCACGTTGAATTTTTGGGCGAGTTCCACGATTTTCTGACAAAATGGAAGGCTGTCAACATTTTAGAGCTCTTTACCAGCCAAAAATAATTGCCATTGTTCTAAGCTGCATGTGCGCCCTCTCTTCTTAATAAGGACGTTGTTTACATTGAAAAAAAAATTGAAGAAGACTAACAGCAACATTGGAATAGCACTGTCCCACAGGCCCAAAGGCGTTTTAATAGCTTCCCGTAAATTATTGCATTAATTGGCTTATAGGTTTGGAGATCCAACAAACAATATTTGTATCAAATTGCAAAGCTGATGGTTCAACAGCAGAATGCTTGGTCGGAAAACATAATGGGTCGACTGCTGTTTCAAGGTTTGAGTTTTCCTGCCAAAGTGGGGTTTTCTTTTTAAAGAAAGGTTCAAAAAGGTACATCGCACATTTCGCTTATACCAAAGATTTAAGTACAGCGATGTTCGCTAGCTTGCGAGATTACGAATATTCCTTGGCCGTTAAAACTTAGGCCGGAAAACGAAAAGCAAATGCACTCCCGCCCCATACAAGTTTCAGTCCCTTGGATATTTTTTACTTAAGATAAATGAAATGTGTTGGAATCAAGTGTAGTGAATTTTTTGTTTTCTTAATTTCGATGAGATGTTGTCAGTTTCACCTCTAAACTACTACTGAAATGGCCTACTTTCAGAAAGGTTTTACCAACAAAAATGCAGTAACAACTGGAACAGAATAGTTTAAAGGAAAAATTTCATCATGCTCAGTGGAAGGTTGTAAAATAACTTCTCAAACTCATTAATAATTCATGACGAGAACACAAAGAAAATCACTACCGTGAAGGAGGTTTTGAAATCGTTTCTTAATTTGCATAGATTTTGGCGATTTTATTCCTTCGTTTTCTCCGCATTTAACGATCAGTTTGAGAAGCTTTATCAAACACTCGAAACAGTGTTTCATCAGATTTCCAAACACCTTGAAGTGGTTTAAAAAAACTCGGCTGCGCCTCGTTTTTCCAATCCACTTCTCGGTGTTTGGAAATCTGATGAAACACTGTTCCTCGTGTTTGATATATTACATCTCGCCAAGATGACTCTTAAATCTTACAAAACCTGAATATTGTTTTGATGGAAACAAGGCCGTTTTTCTCAGACACTATAGTAATGCAATTTAGGAGTGCGGTATTATCGTCACGCATTATATAGGACCTCTCTCACACAAACTCAAAACGTTCAAGGTTCACATCAGACATAGAATAAGACATAGACTAAGCATAGCACAGAAGAAAGAAATTCAAGTAAAGTTAATTTATTATCCAACACGGCTTTTATTCAATACAGCATCCCCGCCTTTTACATTAAAATCTAAAAGCGCTAATTACAAAAACTTGATAAAATACCCAATAAAAACAAACCGCAAACAAAAACACATTCGTATTCTCAATAAAAACAAACCGCAAACAAAAACACATTCGTATTCTCACTGCAAAAATGTTAGAGCAAAAAACGACAGAAGAGCTTCCAGTACTAAGTTAAGGATGCCTAAACACCATTCTAGCTGCAAAATGTGTGCCGGAAAGCTTCTCATTTTGAACCGCTGACTTCTGTGTTTAAAATTACAGTCGTGAGATTATTAAGATCTATTAAGATCTTCACATTACATTACATGATCTATATTTTTGTTTAAACTTAGGTACCTTCTAACCTAAAGCAACAGTTTCCTTAGTCCCTTACAAATTTACAGCTGTAATTCCACTCGGATAAATGCTCAATCAAATGCAATACAAAGGGAGCGACACAAGAATCTTAAAAATTCTTCGGACGTATCTTCATCTCCGACCTCTTAAAAGAGAAATAGTTATTTTTCCACTTCATCCATGCCATTCCTTGGTTGCTGGACTTGCTGTATAGGTACCGAGCATTTAAATTGGAATGGTAGCAAGATCCGTACCACCAGGCACCCTTCCATGACGAAGCACAGTTTTTGTTCCACTTGTCATTATCACGATCCTTGGTGGTAAATGACATACCACGGTGAACAGCAAGAGAATCCCCGGCGGTGCCTGAGAAAATAAAAAATTGAATTTTTTAAAATTTATTTTATACCCCGGTGAAACAATCTAAACAAGAACCATCTTGATAAATGCCAATCAGTATACAATTTCAGCTATCCACATGAGAGAAGTAAAACAGATCCTTGGCTCATTCCAACAGAGGATAAAGCCCGGTTTCCATATGATCGCTACGATCGCTGCGATCGCTGCGATCGCTGAAAAAAAAGTTCAGCGATCGTAGCGATCATATGGAAACCACTCTCCAGCGATCGTAGCGATCACAGCGATCGCAGCCTCTCTCCTCCGCAGAGGCTCCTATCAGTAAAGAACAGTAAAAGAGAAAATGGGAGCGCGGGGAACGATGGGAAGAGCGAAAGAGCGGGAGAACTTCCCAGAACTTCCCAGAACTCCCCGCGCGCTTTACTTTTTACCTCTACCCAGCCTCCGCGCGTTTTTTTTTTTTTTTGCCAAGCGTGGAGCGTGACTGGGAGGCCTCTGCGGAGGAGAGAGGATCGCAGCGACAACGATCGCTGCGATCGCTGTGATTCTATCTCAGCGATCGTGGCGATCATAGTCGATCGTGGCGATCGTAGTCGATCGTAGCGATCGTAGCGATCGTAGCGATCATATGGAAATCGGGCTTAACTTACCTGAGTCTTACCTGAATAACTTCCCAAACTCAGCTGGTATTTCGCCCTTTTGCTTGCCACTGCAAATGAGCTGTACTCTGCATATAGCGTTGTGCCACGAGTAGCTTCCAAGTCAACGCGAAGTTTGTTACTGTTGCCTACAGTCAGGCGGCGAATCTTGTTCAGTCCGAGCCAAAACTCACCGTTCAGGTTACCAAAGCCCCGTTTATAGTCATTCCACCCCAGGAAGAAATCTACAGAGCCATCCTGTCTCCTCTGAAAGACAATCCAACCTCCACCGGCTGTTTTCTGATCACAGAACACTTCAAATTCACCCAAACCATCAGGATCGATTTTGTACACTCCGCTGATCTTGTAACCGGACTGGTAAACTTCGGCGCAGTTCTTGGGAACTGAAAATTAATAGTGAAACGAGAAGCCGCAACATTGACAATGTTAAAATTCACCAGAAGAACCAATAAAGGAACTGGATCATTTGCGGATCCACACATCAGAGAGGGAAAAGAGTAAAAATTGCGGGTCTCGGAATAAATATTTCAAAATAAAACAACTGTGGCTGTTAATTCTTATGCTCAATTTGCGCGCCGGATTCTCAACAAACTCAATGAAAGCGTAGCAGTATCATGTATTAACCTTTCCTTCGAGAAAACCCTAGTTTTTCTTTCAGCATCCTGATTTCTTGCTTTATATTAGCCAGCTGTTGTTCGATTTTCTTGTCATTTGGCCCGGCGTAGTAATTGTTGATCATATCAGATTGAACCTTCTTCGCGTTGTCCCCTCCAGCCAGTTTCCTTGACGAGTTTGAAAGTGTCGCTACAAAAGCGAACAGTATGGCTCCGAAGAAATATTTCATTATGAACCAATGTTGCGACGTTCGTTATGTTACAGCATCAAAGACTTCAGAGGACGAATGCTTTCCAAGACGGATTAGCCGAATATTTTTCTCTTTTGGAACGAGATTTTTCTCGTCTCTAAATTCTATTTTAGCGACGCACTTTTACCCATCAATCAAACAGTCCAACATTTTATGGAGCGTGACTAGTCTGCTAAAGCTTCCGTGATGTTCAAATAACTTTTTAAATTTGGTTAAGTTAAACTGACCTTAATTGGTAGTATGGAAAAAATACGTTGCCTGTTGTTCGGTCGCGGAATAAACAGGTTATGTTGCGCACCTCGAAGATTATGTCTGTGAATGGTATTAACGCTGGCGAATTTATCAGACAGGTATTCAGGTACGAGGTGATTTACAGTTTTAAACATTAAAGCTTTCAGTTGTTTTGCACGTCTGTCAGCGAGGCTATCCCATTTAAGGGCATGGAGAATCGGGGCAGATCTGGCATCCCAACTAGACCCTGTTATTATGCGTGCAGCCCTGTTTTGTAGTTTCTCTAGTTTTTGGCTGAGGCCATTACCGATACTGCCCCAGACAGCGCTGCAATAATCGAGATGCGGGAGAACCAATGACTTGTAAATTGTGACAAGGGTACTCTGGGGACATATATGTCTTAGCCTCCTCAGGGCAGCAAGTACTTTAGCAATTTTACCGACAACTTCGAAGATGTGAGCCTCCCACGAGAGTGTTTCATCAACCTGAACGCCTAGGCATTTGTAACTATTAACTCTTTCAATTGAATGCCCGTCAAGGCATATGTGTGGTTCACTAGGGAGCAAAGAGATTTTCTGCCTCGTGCCTGTAAACAGACATTTAGTCTTGAGGACATTAAGACTTAGACGGTTAGAATCGAGCCATTGTTTCAGATTTCCTAAATCGTGAGTCAGGGATGAAAACAACTCTTCAGCTTTTTCATCCGACAACGTTAAATTGAAATAGCTGTATATAGATTGGCTAAGCCTAAGAACGGAGCTCCCTGAATGTTCATATTCTAGAACGCTTTTTTTTTTTAGCTATAACTGCGTTATACAATTAATTGCTTAAATGGACGCCAAAAATGCACAATATAGAAAAGAAAACAGCTTCAATTGTCATAAGACGAAATCAGGTTTAAAAAAAAGCACTTAGCTCTATATTCCTCCAAAAACGTTTGACTTACAGAGTTACGCAGCCACAAATGCGGTCTTGACCACTGAGTGAGAATTCTTAAACCCGTCTTGAGCAGCAAACCGCGAAAAAATGCAGGGAAAAACGATTTTCGAAACCGTTTTCTCCGCCAAACACAACAAAAGTGTTTACTGTAGCTGACGGGATATTGGCCGTGTAGCCGCGGGAAGCGCGCGAAAAATAAAGCCTCATTTTGGTTTCAAAATTCCTAAAATCCCGGATATTGCGCTACGTCGTACGCGCATGTTGGGCGACGTCGTACGTGCCCGCAAGCTAACCCTGCACGATATCGCATGCGCCCGCGAGCCAACCCTGCACGACGTCGTTCGCGCTCGCGAGCTAACCCTGCTCGACGTCGTACACGCCGGCGAAACATTCCGCTAGCCATAATCATGAAAATTGACGGGCATGGTTCTGTGAGTATGGAGCTCCGCGAGCGGGCCAGCTCCGCTAAAAACTAGAGTTTTCTTTAGTTTCGTTTCATCGAAAAATTAACGCCTTCGTCGTCTTAACGCGTCGGCTAGGATTTTTGGAAAGAAAGAAACAGCAATTAAATTTGGGGGTTAGACTGGTTAGATTCCTTTTCCTAAAATTTTCTGCTGTTGAAACATTCAGCTAAAAGAACCGAAAAGCTCAAACTGTATCAGCTTTCACACAGTTTCCTTTGAAGACGCTAAAATTATGTTTTCTTAAACATCCCTCGTTTGGTGCCCATGTTTGTTACTAGCATGCAAATGTTGTTATTAGCAGCTTAGGTTTGGGAGCCTCACCATAAAAAAGGACTAAAATTATTTTTTTCAAGTCTTCATTAATAATTAAAAAGAGACCTTCCATGTTCTCCTCACAACCGCGATGAAAAACAAACATGATGGCAAAATAATACTGCGTGCTTAGTCTCGTGGGAATCAATAACAGTTATAAACAGTGGAGAAAAGATCAATATTTTAAAGGAAGACTGAAAGACATTTAGTACTTTCACAAAGATTTCAGTGTCTGACTTCTTGTTTTCTTTCGATAAGCTGTTTTTCACCTCAGAAAGCAGACTATTTTCATCTGAACTGCGAATTTGCCTGCTACCTACAGGTTTTACTGACAGATTTGCAAATGACGTTACCAGCAGAATAGCTTGAAACAAGTATTTCATCATACACAGAAACAGTTAAAGTTAATTCCTACAATACCAAAAATTTGGATTAAATGGAAACAAGGGCGTTTACTCCCGTCACATCTTCTCGATGTCCCATTTCTTCATGCCATAACATCTCTGTTCTCGATGCCCCAAGCAGGGTATTCTGTAGTTACTGCATGGTCTTTGCAACTTTCCATTTTCAACGACTGCATGCGACACTTATCAATTCTTTGTCCAAGCAGTGCTAAACGTTGAGAAAAATGCTCTCAAAAATCTGCCTCGCTCGGCTGATCAAGCACCACGTCATGCTAAAAGAATGTTTACACCTTACATTTTTTTAAAGAAAAAAAGCGCTTCCATATAGCTGAGGTTAATTCGTTTACATTGCATTTTTTAAAGTGGACCTGACTCCAAACTGGACATGGTAAAAAAACTCTCTCACACCACCTCTACTATTGACCCAGGGGTTTTTGGAACACGCTATTTAAAGTTTTTAAAAAATTTCATGAAGAAAACGTATCGGCATTGGTGATATCTACAACAGATCACCATCATAAGGGATTCTTGTTTAGAAAAAAAGAAATCAAGAAAATTTTCACTTTTAAAACCGTTTTCATCAGTTTATCAGTTTCTCCCTACTCCCACTGAATGACAGGGTCAACTTTATTGCTGCTAATACCATTTCACATTCAGATTGTTGTTCTAACGAGCTTAAACCACTGTAAAATGGTTTCAACCGTTAAAAAAATAGAAGAAATATTAAATAGATAGATGATGTAGATAAAATAAAACAAATTAAAATTCAGATTTTTGTTGGTCCGACAGAAAAAAAGTAAAGGGTAGTTTATGGGAAAACTTGAACCACATAAACGATGTTTTAAAATCCGCCTATATATGCGTTGTTATTACTGTTCAAGTATCTGATTTTTTCAAATTACAGACTGGAGCTCATAAAGAATAGGACTTTTTTTTGAAGAACTTGACGTGTAGTTTTTAACAGTGAAATAGACATCATTTATTTATCTATTTTAGTTTATTTATTTATTTATTTATTTATTAGACCTCAATGTGCGCGAAGTCGGAAAAATTGAGCATATGACGAAATATTTTTTTACACATACATGCGTATGATTTAAGATCTCTGTTTTGTGAAAGCATTTTTTTTTTTGCGCAAAATTATATGTTTAATTTGATAAAATGTAACAATGTGGTGGACACTTTTCTGTGAGGACTTCAGAACGTGTTGTAAAGGAATACATCCAAATACAGCGAAATACAATAAAAAATACACATATGATCTTTTAAAACATACCTTTATTTTTGAATGTCCCTCTTGTACAACAGCTGACTGGACGTCTTAATCTGTTATAAATGGCCACTACTATATTTTCTAAAAAAACTTGCGTTAATCCTTATAATGTCACTCAAAAACTGGGAGACCAGCGATGGTGGGTACTGGTGAGAATACCTTTAGTTTTATTACCAAAATTTCTTTCTTTCAGTTTCTACAATGTTTCAAAAATTCCACATATATCAGATTTGCGTATTGTCATGATAAATTTTACTTAATGTTGTATCACCTCGCTTGTGAGATTGCAAATATTCCCATCATTAATGTGGCCGCATAAATTAAACTAAAGCATATCACCCTTACAAATTTTAATTCCCACTGATAATATTTCAATCAAACTTAACATGAGAGTGGACTTCAGAAATGACGTCTTAAAAATTAGTTGGACGTATCTTCATCTCAGACCCCTTCACAGAAAACCATGAATTTTGCCAGTAGTACCAGTTCATTCCTTGCCTCTTGTTCATCTGGCCGGGTATGTACTGTCCATTCAGGTTTGATTTGTAGCAATCTTTGTACCACCAGGCGCCTTTTTTCTGTATGGCACAGTTTTCCCCATGTGAGACCTTATCGTTATCGCGATCCTTGGTGGTAAATGGTAAACCAACATGGTAAACAAGAGAATCGCCAGCGGTGCCTGAAAAATTAAAAGTTTGTCTAAAATCAACCAGGCAATTCAGTAAGAACAAGTGAAAGACAATTTTTGTCATACCAGTGCTTCAATTCAATGTTTTTGAAGTCAAATGCAGATTCCATTTCCTCCATTTTAAACAGAACGCAACATATTCTGCAGTTCTGTTTTTAATTCCCGACGTTCTCATTTTTAACACAGATAAGCGTACCTGAAAAACCACTCCGGCAAACTCAATTTGTATTTCTCCGTCTCGTTTGACACAGCAAATGACCTGTACTCTGCAAATGCTGTTTTACCGTGAATGTCTTCCAAGTCGACGCGAAGCTTGTAACTGCCGCTTACAGTCAAACGGTGAATCTTGTCCAATCCGAGCCAAAACTCGCCGCCCAGATTGCCAAAGCCCCGTTTATAGTCATCCCACCCTCGGTAGAAATCTACAGAACCATCCTGTCTTCTCTGAAAGACCGTCCAACCTCCTCCGGCTGTTTTCTGATCACAGAACACATCAAATTCACCCAAACCATCAGGGTCGATTTTGTATGTCCCATTGATTTTGTTACCAGACTGGTAAACTTCGGCGCAATTCTTATAAACTGAAAATGGTAAAATAATATCATTTTTCTTTATTTTTTTTTCCATAGATAGTGTCAGTTTACTACAATTACAACTATTTAAAGTCGAGATCTTTAAGCTAAGGTTAGAGCATTTGTGTGGATACTCTTCCCAGAAGACAGTAGCCACTATCGGCATGGAGTGTGTAAGTGAGAAGTATAAGGCTTGAATAGAATTTTTGCCAGAACGGTTTTGCAAATATGTTTGTCTTCTCTTTGCATAATATTTTACATCGCGTTTCTTTCGTGCACTTTCCCTATAATCTGACGTGTGCGCAAAAGTCCAAAGTTTTATTCCGCTCTGTCTAGTGTACTGTGTTGTTGATGCGTCAGTGAACCTTGAAAGAAATATCAGATAATTATAAGAAGCTTCCAGTTTCATACTTAAGGGAAATTGCGATCATACTTATTCGGATTTTTTCTTCATGAAACCAAGAATCACGGAGTTTTCACGGCAATTTCAAGGTTTTTTTTTGCGGATTTTCGAAAACATTTACCATTATGCGAATCATCTTTACTGATAAGAATGACATTCTATATAGACTATATAAACAGGAAAAGTCGAACAAAAGAACAAATGCAACACACACTTTTAAACGGGCTCTATTTTAGTTTCTCTTGGTAACCAATCGTGCGGGAATCGAAAATTTTAGCGAGCGACCACAAAAGAGAAAAAATGAGCGCTGCTAAAATTATGCCTGATCGCAGGTTAGGCTATTCAGACAAGTTAGTCTTTACTGAGAAAAGCGGTCGAGTTCTTTTACAAACCTTTTCTGCCAGAACAGCCAGTTTGGTTTCCTTTTAGTGCTTCTATTTCTTGTTTGATTTCGGACAGCTGTTGTTTCACCTCAGAAAACAGATGATCTCCTCTGGAAGAACGAGTTTTGTTTAATTTCAGTTCCTTGATTTCTTGTTTTATCTCTGCCATCCATTGTTTCACTTCAGGGGACAGCCCATAACCAGCAGAACTGTTAGTCAGTTGGTTTTTTTTCAACTCCTCGATTCCTTGCGTTGTTTCGGCCAGTTGTTGTTTCACTTCAGAGGACAGACTATTTCCACCAGAAGCGGTAGTGTTGAGCGCCCTGATTCCTTGCTTTATTTCGGTCAGTTGTTTCGTCACTTCAGGGGACAGACCATTGCCAACAGAACCACTAGTTTGGTTTTCATTCAGTGCCCCAATGTCTCGTTTTATTTCAGCCAACTGTTGTTCGATTTTCTTGCAGTTTGGGCCGGCGTAGTAATTGTTGATCATATCAGAGTGAGACTGATCCTTCTTCACATCTTTGTTACTATCTACGGGTTTCACCGTCGAGCTTGCAAGTGCCGCTACGAAATAAGCGAACAGAAAAGCTTCGAAGAAATATTTCATCATGATGCGATGCTGAGAAGTTCTTTATCGAATAGTGTCAAACGCTTCGAAGAACTAGTGCTTCCAAAGACGTATAAACCGCATATTTTCCTCCATTAAAACGAGATTTTCCTCGTGTCTCCAAATTCTATTTTAGGAGCCCTTCCGGGGCCCTTTTACAACCAATCAAACAGCCCCACATTTCACGGAACTTAGACTTACCATAAACGGTTGATGATGTTTTGAAGTTCTGTCTTAAATTCATTTAATAATGATTACGCATCTGCCCTGAAGATGCATACTGATTAATAAAATAAACGGGGACTGTACAATAAATAACGATTTGTCTCTGAGAAGAGAATGAGTTTTATTCATTTAGGACATTTAGCTCCACGAGGGGGGCATTGGGACCCATTAGAAACCGGAAAACCGCTAAAAATTTCCGTGAAAACCGAAAAACCGCAATAAGAATCGCTCAAAACCGAAAAACCGCCGAACATAATGATAAAAATAGCAAATTCACAAACCCCACCCCTGACCCTTGATACCAAAGCGAAATATATAGCTTCAGTCGAGCCAAAGTCGAGCCTGTACACTATCCTGACGGCCCTGTATTAGCGGCCACCCTCTATTAGCGATTTCTATAAGCTCATCTTTCTTCTTTCATTTAAAAGCTATTGCAATAGAATTAGGCAAAACTTGTACTGCCTTTTGAACCAGGAAGCGACTGAAGCCAGAACCGAAAAACCGCTCGTCTTATTCATAAAAACCGAAAACCGGATGTCAAAAAAGTGAAAAACCGAAAACCGGATGTTAAAAAAGTGAAAAACCGAAAACCGCAACAGATACAAAAACTGAAAAACCGGACATTTTGAGGGCACAAACCGAAAAACCGATCTCAAAAATTAGCGAAACCGTAAAACCGAAAACCTCAATGCCCCCCTCCTCCACTAAGCTCCGGTGTTTAACCCAGTGATCAGCTGAGCTTGATTCTAAATCAAGTATGCAGACTTCACTGAGTTATTTCAGTCTAAATATTCTTATAACTGATTCCAACATTTTCGCCCATAATTGTTTGAATGTTGCTTGTTAGAAAAGACCACTTTAAAGGTTTTCAAAATTTCCCTAATTTAAACATACTTAATTTAGACACAAAATCCATTAACGACTGCAATAAAAGCACCTAGTAGTAGCACAACTACTGAATTTTAGACGGTTTAGTCTCGTGGGGTGAAGTTTGAGGGTGGTAAAGGGGGGGTCTAGATCACGTTTCACGAAAAATAAAATTGTCATTTCACGTTTCACGGAGAATAAAATGGCCATTTCACGAAAAAAAAAATTCCTTACTTTTTGCTAATTAAATTACATCCAAAGTACAGCTTTATTTGTTGTCTTCACCGACCGTTCACTCCTCGTTCTTCCTGATGTAAAAAGAAAGCTGAGTCCTTTGTTTTGCTGATGTTGTGTAAAATTACCTAACCTTGTAGAGTGATCTGGGGTCCAGAATGACGATCCGTCACGGTCATGCATTCGACACGCAATTTACCACCGGCGTAGTTAAACGCTTACTGGTCCTTACTGGGTAATTTTTTGGGAGGAAGAAAGAATCACGGTTTACAGTAGCATTTCACGAGAAAAAACAACAGTCATTTTGCAGTGCTCATGAAAAAAAGTCGATTCACGGTTTACGGGTTATGTAACCAAATCACGTTTCACGAGGAAAAAAATAGCCATTTCACAATTCACGGGAAAGAAAAAAGGCCTTTCACGGCTCACGAAAAAACCCTTTACCACCCTCAAGTTTGTCTGTGTTTGCTAATGTATTCGACTTAATTTATTCATATTTACTAACACTTTATATCAATAAGTTAGATTGTTATATAGCTGGAGTTTTTGTCAATACAACGCGCGCGTTGATTGGTTGATTCATCGTCACATGACATCTAACAAACAAACTGTTTCCCGCCAATTGTGCTGAGCGGGTAACATTTGAGAAAGCGGGCAACAATTTTGACGTCAGAGGGTAACATTACACTGTTGCCCGCTAGCGCACGTGATCAGACCGTGACAAAAGGTGGCATGATTATGATGGATCGAAACAGATTCAAACCGTCTTGTGTTGTTTTTTTTTTTTTTTTTTTGCGTTGCCATATAACAAATCACTTAATGACTGATCCCTCGGGAAACAGTGAATTTTGTTTCCCTCGAATCTCGATGTTTCCCTCGACTTTGTCTCGGGAAACATCGAGATTCTCGGGAAATAAAATTCACTGTTTCCCTCGGAACAAGTCATTAAGTGTTTATTGTTATATAGCTGGAGTTTTTGTCAATACAACGCGCGCGTTGATTGGTTGATTTATCGTCACATGACATCTAACAAACAAACTGTTTCCCGCCAATTCTGCTGAGCGGGCAACATTTGCGAAAGCGGGCAACAATTTTGACGTCAGAGGGTAATATTGCACTGTTGCCCGCTGGCGCACGTGATCAGACCGTGACAAAAGGTGGCATGATTATGATGGATCGGAGGTTCGGCGCGTTTTTCAAATTGTCTTGTGTGTTTTTTTTTGTGTTGCTATATAACAAATCACTTAATGACTGATCCCTCGGGAAACAGTGAATTTTGTTTCCCTCGAATCTCGATGTTTCCCTCGACTTCGTCTCGGGAAACATCGAGATTCTCGGGAAACAAAATTCACTGTTTCCCTCGGGACCAGTCATTAAGTGTTTAGTGATTTTACTTCATCTGTGAAATACTATCCAACAATTAGTGTGTGATAGTCCAAATTAAACAAAAGGAAACAATGGAATTATAGTCTAATAGTGCGTACTATTCTACTAACTATTTCACAGATGAAGTAAAATCACTCTACAGTAGAGTGATTTTACTCAGTAACTTATGATTAAAGCAGACTGTATAGCTAGAAAAAAACAACTTTCATATCATGCCCGGCGCTGATGAAAATTTATCGCTTGGTCACTAATGAAAAGCAAAAGATATACATGGGTTTTCCTTGCGGGGGTCCAAAATTGGACAGTAGAACTATAGAACCTTTATTTAAGTGTCAATGGCTGTGTTTTCACGAGGCGGTTTTTCTCGCTTAACATTCCTGTAGGTGATTTGTTTACTGACCGCGTTAAGCAGCTTAAAAAATTTATGCGTTTTCACGGACAGAACTTTATTCATTTTTCTTATACCATGCGCGATATATTTTCTTTTGTTAAAACAATAGAAAATTAGAACACAAAAGAACGACAATACAATGCCCTTCTTTGTTGTTTGAACGCTGGCGAAATGTGATTGACCGAAATTAATTGCTGACAAGCTTAAGCGACCTTGGTTTGGTGGCTTAAATTTAATGAGAATTCTATTGTAGTTCGCCGACTCGCTTAACTTTAAGCGAGTTGGACAAGCAACTGTTTTCACGAGATTTCCGACTGTCACTCGCTCAGCGACTTGAAAAATCGCTCGTGAAAACACGGCCAACGTATTTAGTCCAAGTGGACAAATTGGGAACAATAAATAAATTAGTAATTTTAACTAACCTACGACACTTTAAAATGAGTCTTCATAATAGAGTGACAGAATCCTAAAAACAAGTAAAAAAACTGTCGGTAAATGTACGTGGGGACGCCAATTGAATTGTAATTCTAATTAATCTGCAATAGTTTTAAAATAAATATATTACAATAAAATGATAAAACAAGTGAAACATATATAAGCTTATGTACAGATAAGCTAATGTATCGCTGTAAATCATTGAATAGATCGTAATCTGTGCAGAAAGGAATGAAAATAGACCTTGGGAACTGGGAGAACTGATCATCCACCATTAATTCTCTTTCCACACCCCAAGCAAAAGCTAACCCAATTTAAGCTGTAGTTTTTGTTCAGTACCCATGAAGGATGAAGTTTCTATATGGGCGTAGTTTATGAGCGTATTTTCTGACCATTTCAAAATCCTCTGAAAACTTGCACCCATTCTTTTCCTGAAAATGTGGAAAGAAGTCGCTACTTTGACTTCGTTCACCTGATCCCGGCTGTTCAAAAGGTCCAGTGGATAGACATCAACAAAACCAATCGTGTTATCAGGAAACTGGGAAGAGCATACGCCTACAGAACCTGGCGTATAACGTTTGAGGGTGAGTGAGGGTTACGGGGCAAGAAAGCTTCTTCCCAACCCGAATATGTAAAAATGCAATCTTGCATATTGAGCGAAGCTTTAAAGTAAGAATTTTAAAGTTGATAATAAAGTGTATGTAAAGTGTGTAAAGCTAAAATATATTAAATTTTAAAGATCGAAAACCCTTACCAACACTTTGCCTTATTCGCGGCCAGTTTTTGACACTAAAAAAGAAAAGTTGGAAGCACTGAAAAGCATTATCTGTTAAGGAATCTATATGTAACGTTAATTGTGTTATCCCTTGGGCGATGCATAGCCTGGGTGTGTACTCGATTATACGGCAAGGGTTAGGCGCGCCAAAAGTTCACACTCTACCCTGTTATGTACTAGTTTTTATATCAAACTATAGTACCCCTATTCGCACTGCATAAATTATCAGCATCGCATATAGGTTCACTGGACAAATCATAAATAATTTGTCATTCTTCAAGTGCAACAGCGTAGGAAATATTCTAAGTGCAAAGTGGCTGTCATTGTTTGTGGAATCTGGTTTAATTAATGGGCGTTATGGGGTGTTGAGGCTTTTTGACTTCGCCTTTAATATGGTAACGTTATTACTTTCCCACCCACCCACCCACCCACAACTTTTTTTTGCTCGCGCTGCGACTCTTGTCGTGTCGCCGCAATGGACTATTTTGCTAATGTTGTGTTCCCAGTTCATCTTGGGTAGTTCTAGTCCTTTGTGGGGGCAAACGGCCAAAATTAAAATTTCAAATTACCTGTAAAACTGGTCGTTTGCCCCCACAAAGGACTGGAACTACCCAAGATGCACTGGGAACACAACATTAGCAAAATAGTCTATTTCCCCCAATCCTAAATGCGATGCGATGGTTGTTGGATACTTTTCATATAGAACCATGGTAAATGACGTAGTTGCTCTGAAAATTAAGTACACGTACATAAGAAAACAATCAGTACAAGGGATTTTCTGCTAAGGGCAGGACTACAAAAGCAATGCAAATACACGTACATCTCTTATTCCCATAAATACGTGGATTTTTTGGGCGGCCAATAATATCATCATGGCCAAGCTTTTAAAGCTCCAATTCGCCAGACAAAGAAAGGACAACGTCGTCAACAGTCTGAAAAGGGTTTGCGTTTTTCTCTAATTTTAATGAATGCAGGTAATAAAAAGATTTACAAACTAGATGAACGATTACCAGATACAGAAGGTTGCAGATATAGAGGGCGCTCTTTTTCACTCAATTTATTTCTAAAGCTTTCCCATTCCTTTGGTGGCTAATATTTGTTAGCAAATAATTCCGCACGTCCCTCTATACACAGGACACTGAATCAGCACGAATGAGTCACATAGTATGAAAAATGGCGTTTATTCAACTCTTTACAGGGTCAATTAAAGTACATTTCGTAACGTTAGTTAAATTCGACTTTTAAGCACATATCCCTCGCGCTATGGAAATAGACTGAAGAGTTACATTGTACTCCTCACAGAAAATACTTGTCCACATGAAGCTTTCCTGGACAGCCACAAAAGCGTCACTACGCAAGTGTCTCTCAAAGTCGCCAATTATTGATATCATTAGTTGTTATTTTGGCTTTACGCGCTGGTCAACAGAACTTGATGCCTTGAGAATGACTAAAACGGACTGGGCTAACGGACTCAACTTTATTTTTATAGGGTAGGAAGAGCGGAGCGCAGTCAGTATGTATGAAAGGCTGCCCTTGAAGTTAAGAATGATCTTCTCTTTCTCTAAATAAGTTAATGAACTAAAGTGATCATCTAAACAACAAGGCTATCCATCAGTCCAGCGCAGTCCAGTCCAACCTCGTATAAGTTTGTACATAATAATAAACATTGGTTGCTATCTACAAAAAAGATGCATTCCCTTACAACAACTGCCAGCATGAGCCAAATACAGACATATATGTCCTAATATGTGACTGTTTTACACGTTGCAGTGTGTCATTTTTGTTTATACTTCAACAACTAGATGTGATAACAATACTGGTCTTGTGCAAACAAGCCAAACTTGACAAATGACAGTGTCAACCTACATTTGTACGGCCATCAACAACTGCAAAAGAGACTAATCATCCTTTATACAAATCCTCCTAGTTCTGCGACTTACTCCACTACGAAGTTAATTGTTTTATTGTCTTGTTTTACTTTCGCTCTTTGCATTTTGGAATCCATCATGTGCTAACATTATAACTTCAGTTATGATTGTTAAAGCATGTGACCAACTGATCGAAAAGGAAAAAAAGTAATGACTCGTACGATTTTTAATCCATTAACCTCCACTGAATTGATTAACTGAACTGCTGTCCAGTGACTGGATAAGAAGGTTTTGGATCTTGTTTCAGCCTCTGTAACTGGTCCATCGCACACACGACAGTAGCTTCAAAAGTTTAGAAGCGCAAGTGTGGTTTGTTCTTGGTCATGAATCTGTCACAAAGAGAAAATAAAAGAAATTATATAAATATAACTGCGCATAAATAACAGGGTGTGATTAATTTTTTCTGCATAGATTGTTCGGTGGGTTATAAATTTCTAAAGAGATTTTTCTCGTTACAGGGTTAAAAAGAGCCTGCCTTTCAACTTGCATTTAGATCAGTTTTCAAATGAGTGTCGAAAAGAACTTATTGTTTTGGTTTTGCATTGTTACGCTTTGAGATTGGCTAAAAAATCTCGCGCCACTTTATCACCAATCAAAACCATTAAATTAAAACCCAATTAATTAAAACAAAATCAAAACCGTTAATTAACACTAATTTGCAAAATTTGTTTCATCGTTTGTCCACTTACTTGTCTAGAATTTCCCAAAATCGGATGATAGAAGCTTTATCCAGATGTCTTTTATTTCTGCTGATCTGGAAGTACAAGATATATCACAGAACATTTTATAAACGATTTTCCTCGTTTCTTTGTAGAAAGAAGAGTAGAACCAAGTAATTACAGTAAAACCAGTCTGGTAAAGAAGCCATCATCACTTGCACATGAATAAATTTGAATTTGAATATCGCTGTAAATTTTGGTACGGAGCCTAAGGGGTGGAATATTCAATCTAAAGATCAAGACACATTCTCTCTCTACACATCACAAATGAGTGATGGGGAATGATGTGGAATCCAACTAAATGCTATCGGTAGCCCTGAAATGGACTACTATCCATTCCACTGGTAGTGCCAGTTCTCCTTGTTGTGTCACGCAACGGATATAGGAGATATTGTATGTAGGCACTGGCCGGATGAAACAGTCACAAGAGCAAGACTAGAACAGAACAGATGTCCAGCAAATGTAACTTTGAACTTACAGTTAAAACTTGCACATCCCACTTCTGTACGTTAGCGTCTGTCTTCATCTCATCATACTTCAGATAGAAACCCTTGGCTGCAACGTAACAAGTACATAACTCATCTCAGAAAAAAAAAAATATCAAAAAAGTCTAAAACCCATCAAGCAGTTTGTCTCGTCGTAGGATTAGCTCAGTTGGTAGAGCACTATCTGCTGAGTGGGGGGGTCGTGGGCTCGATCCCCGGCCGAACTAACACTCAGGGTCTTAAAATAACTGAGGACGAAGGCTTTGCTGTGATATCTGCAAACAGTTAGACCTTCACTTGTCTCGAATGACCACGTAGAAATGGCGATGACTCAATGTGTGAAGTGTACTCAATTCTACTTTTGTGCTAAATACATTGGCATTTACTGCGCCTTTCAATAACATGCAGAATTTGAAATTCAAATTTCCACCAACAGTTGCGTTTTACACTGCCGTCAATCATCTTAGCTTACCTCTCAGGAAACAGATCTTCACTTCAATGAGGTCAAAAGGTCACGTCCGTGCATTATGATTGGTAGATTTCGATCCATTTTGTTTGTTTCTTTTTTACATGGTCCGTTGGCTTTCGTATAATTATGATTGACGGCAGGAAATAACGCAACTGTTGGTGGAGATTTGAATTTCAAATTCCGCATGTTATTGAAAGGCGCAGTAAAAATTGACTTTTGTTCTTTTCAACTAGAGAATCAAGGGAGTGTTTATCCCAGTTTTAAATTTCACATTAACACTTGTGCCAAACTCACACAAACACGCTAACAGGGATTATATGTATAACTAATGAGTTATCTGCAATAAAATATCAAGCATAAAGACCCGTTTACACAGGCATTTTTTTTGTGCAATTTTTGTCGCACTTTTCGGTGCAATTTTTGTTGCGCGCAAGTTACATGTTCAAATCGCGTGTGTAAACTAGCGGCGATTTCAGTGCAATTTGGGAGCGATTTGTTGCAGTTTCGAACATGTTTGAAACCTGATGCAACTTGGCGGCGTTTTTGGGAAATCTCAGCAAAGCAAAGCAAATGTCACACAGGAAATCGCCGCTAGTTTACACTTGTGACAAAAGTTGCAATGGAGAGTGTGACAAAAGTCACATCCAAATTCGCTTGTGTAAACAGGTCTTCAAACCTACTTTTGATGAAAATGTCGACTGGCGAACTGTATGGCCAACCCTTGAACTGCCACGCAGGTCCTTGGACAAACACTGCTACCACACGACCCCTGTCATGAGCAAAATAACAGGAACAGAAGATACCACTTGACAACATAAGAATTACTAACTTCATTATAATCTTAATGAACTACCACAAACCTCCAGCCTCTCTCTGCAACAAAAGTATAAACTGAAGTCCATAGGATCAAACTGACTCTGAGAGTGAAAGGGTATAACTGTATTTACCAAATATCAGCTTTGACATAGCCTTCCATCAAGCTCACAATTATTGGGCTCTCAAACGCTTGTTATAAAACTGCAAAAACAAGCTGGCGAGCAATGCAAGCTGGAGATGGGTAGGGGGCAAAGACGGAAGGGGGAAATTTTGCAGCTTGTTTTTGTGGCTTAGCAACTCGTTTTTGTGGAGTCCAGGCTTGCTTTGATAAAATAGCGTATGGGGATTATGACCTAAACCCAAACAATGCTAGTAAACTGGTACACTTCACCCACCAATCATTAGGTTGGAGGCGTGCTGGATTGTCAACCACTCTGTAAGGTACAGTGACGGTGGTCGGCGTTGCTCCTGGTGCAGCCTGGGCCTGATGAATTTCTTTCCTTCGCTGAATTAGAACCTCATTTTCACGTCTTGCACCCTGAGCCTTCTTCTCCTCAGAACTAAAGAACCTTAAAAAATGAACAGAGGAATTGAAATTTGATAAGAATTCCATTAAGAGCCAATTTTAGCAAACCTACATAAAACGCCCAAACACAGGAATAGCATTTATACGAGTTTTGTGCATTTGTGGTCATTAAGTAATGATCCGCATAAGAAGGAAAGCGCCAACGGCCATGCACGATGGAATGTCAACTTTTTTCATTGTTACAACTAGTGATCTCATTGGCCTAGACTCAAAAACCACTAAAAGATTAGGGTTCAAGGTGTATTTTGTCTATTTTTTTAAGGTTTCAAGCAATCTAAGACCCAATCGCACAACATGCAAGTTCAATTTTAAAAGATATTGAATTTCGGGAACTTCATCAAAGAAGCAAAATTATTAGCTACTGTCTTCTGCTATTCTGATTGGTTAAGCACAAACATTTCCTAAAATTTATTTGACGCAGATGGATTTTCTTTATTTTTAAAATGAAATATAATTATGAACCATCAGCTCCTCTATTCTTGAAACCAAAGATAATTATTCTATGTGGGAAAGAGCCAATGCCGCAGAACAATGAAGTTCGCCGTAGTTCTTATGTGGGGCATTACTGAATTTAAAATGAAATGTTCAACTTACTTGAAATCCTGCAGAAGGTCCTGAGCATTGTAGAGAGTTATTAAAGACGTTGTACCAGCAGGAATGATGATGATGGGGGTGCGTGATTCTGGAAACAACAAACAAGTTATGCAATAAAAGTGAGATAAAACTGTACATGGAAAGCTTGAACAAAAAAAGGCCTGAAAAGTTTGACATTTCTCATTTAAAACACCCATTTTCACAAGCCATTATGATCCTAGAGACTATTATAACCAACTAACAAACTATTTCACATCAAATTATTCAATTAAGACCCTATAATAATTATTTTGTTGCAATCACTAAGCTGGCCATAGTGGCCTTATCAGAGACTATTCATAAAAGGGTGTTCAAAGTTTGCATCAAGACATATTTGCTTTCTGCATCTAGAAATGGAACGACAGTGGAGATATCTACACACAGGCTAGGCTTCTTGGAGGTTCTCTTCAAGTCAGATAAAATTATTGGATCTACATGTAAATGGTCCCCATTTGTACAAGTACAAGGTTATCCACCTGTATTCTTACCTCGTTTGGGAGGTTTTTGAGGAACTGAAAAAAAAAACACATGGATATGTTAGTTGGTTCCTATTACAAAAAACGTTATCAAGTTAACAGTGGATGGTTTTCTTTAAGAATCCATCTAACAAAACTAAAACTTTGCCAAGATTTGCCATTCATGTTATGGTTACAGCTGCCTGTGAAGGTTGTTGCATCTAGCTACATGTATATATTATAATGCTATCACTTGAGACTGGGAAAAGAGTGAAATATTTTAACAAATTTACATAAACTTTACTGACTGGCATCCGGTACTCACTGGGTCTGGGAACCTTACTGGGCTGTGTATGAGGAGATGGACTGGGCAAGACTCTCCTGGCAGGCTTCTGTACTCCCTCCTGTTACACAATACAGTACATACATGAAGTAAGCAACAGCTTTTAGTTATTTCAAAAAGGCTCCATGCAATTGTCACATTTCATTTCATTTTGTAAATTAATGAAAAACAAATGGTACCATGCAAAAGTACTGCTGAAGAGGTTCCATTTGAATGGTCACACCATAGGATTTCATCAACAGACTCAAAAGTTAGAACAAATGGTACCATGCAAAAGTACTGCTGAAGAGGTTTCATATGAATGGTCACATCATAGGATTTCATCAACAGACTCAAAAGTTAGAGCAAATGGTACCATGCAAAAGTACTGCTGAAGAGGTTCCATTTGAATGGTCACACCATGTCCCTATAATTGCCTCTGGGAGTGAACGGGTTAATTTAAATGCACATGGATGTGATAAAAAGTGGATATATGAGGTCACATGGCTCTCACCTGCCTGAACAAAAGCTTACTAACAATCCTTTACTTCCTTTGCCATCAGAATGTTACATTTAAAACTATTTTGGAGCATCCTTGCCAGAAAGGAAGAAATGTGAATCAAACTTTACTGACAATGTTATAAAAACCTGTGAAGACCTGATATGAGCTGTGAGAGTCCATTACTGACACAGTGCTTTGTTACCTATTCAGTGCTGTAACAATGCTGTAACAATGCTGTAACAATGGGGGCATCTTGGAAAGGAATGTAACCATGGCACCTTACAACTACTGTAAGTGCAACCATTTAAGCCCCAACGGTGATTATCACCAAACTTCTCCTTGTAATATCAGTGCTTAATCAATTAGCGAGGTCATGAGAATTAAGAACAAGATCACCTAAGATGAATTCTCTTGATATTTTAACAACTTCTTCCCACTACTTCTATAAGAAATGTATGGACACAAGAAAGGAGAATTTGTATTTTGCTCATGGGGATTTGAGGGTTACATGTAAATAGTTGCACTTGGTTTGGTAGAAGCATAATTTCATGGCATGTACTAGAAAAAAGACAAAGTACATTGTTTTGTATAGACCAATGCTGAAGCACGAGCTTAACAAAGGAGTCTCTGGCAGCTCTGTCTACTGGCAAACATTACCTTTACAGATTCCAAACTTAGACCGTGATATGTTCCCATTGTGTCAATTTTGAACCCCTCAGTTTCTGCAGATAACAACAAATACATGTAAGTACCAAACGTCATAAACATAGAGAACAAAAACCACAGAGCTGCACATGGTCATACAGACTTCCTAACATTATTACTGGTACTGATAATCACTGTATTAATGTGTTCACAGTATATCGTCATCATCTGTTTGAACATGCTCAGACAGTATATAACCAAAAAATTAAAATTAAAATTAACTCCACTGCTTGGTGGCCAGTCGGGCCAGTTTGCTTGAATTCTTAGTGGCCCGCCCCAAAATAATGTAGCCCCCAATTTCCTCTAGTTTAAAACAAGAATCGAAAAGCCACTCTCAAAGCGAAAATATGTGCCAGTTGGAAACCGTCTAGAGTTATGTGGCAAACACAAAATCAAAATAGTGTCTAAATGTTGTGAATGTGGATCGCTTGTGAAACCACCATTAAAATGGCTAGGAATTTTTAATTTCAGAACTAAAAATTCACTAAAACTGATAAACTCAGGAAAAGAAAAAAAGAGAAAGGTAGTCCAATTAAACTACATAAATATACATATAGATAGGCTCAGCCTAACAGCGTCGCACTTTGAACAAGCTTAACTAAGGTGAAATGTCAGAAGCACAAAAATTAAGATTGACGACCGGGCTATTTTTCAATTTAGCTATTCTCAAAAACAGTATTACCCAACCGTCTGCACAGTACATTTAGACCATACAAAAATTCACAAAAACAACTTTTCTCTGTCTAGAATAACTAGCATGACTACTTTCCGAATAAAATACAGTTGTTGTTTGTCAAAAATTGCCTGATTTGGAAATCAAAATTGCAAAAATACACAAACATATTTGCATAAGGCGATGCGAGTGAAAATAGAACTATAAAATCAAAGTCTTGTTTTGTTTACATAAAATCGCTTTTCAATCTATGTAATGAATAAACAAACACATAAAAATGGACAACACAATCTTTGTTCGAAAAGTTTTATTTAAATCTCCATTAATTTATGTTTAAAAGCAAAACGCATACCATTTATAGCACATCGGAGCCGTGTCTTCGATGAAATTCAAGAAATTAATACAACTGAATTTAAGCTACAAGTTTTATAAACAATTCTCCAAAACTAGCGAGAACACAAACAAAACGTCAATCACAGATTGATATCAACATAAATTCCCATCGAAAAATGTAATTTGTTTTACTTTTAAGTCCCTCCGGCAACTACTGTACTTGGAAATTCTTTAAATCTCCGCTTCTTATCTCCCCGCATTGCTAAAAACGTACGAAGTTCCTCGAAGCAAGATTTTATCCATGAAAACTCTTCTTTTTCCACTAAAGTGGCTTCTGAGTATCCCTTAATTTGTATCCCTGTCTTGAGTAGCAAACGGCAAAAAAAATGTTGGGTAATAACGACTTTAATTCTCCACTAAAAAAGCAAAAGATCCTGCAACTAAAGTGTTAACCGAGCTGGAGGCTGGGTAGCCGCGTGAAAAACAAAGCCTCAAAGATCCCGGATGTTGTGTGGCGTTATACGCGCATGTTTTGCAATGTCATACACGCCTGCGAGCTAGCCTTGCGCGACACACATGTTGCAGACACGCGCCCATGAAACATTCTGATTGTCATGACCATGAAAAATGAAGAGCATAGGTTCTATGAGTATGGGGCTTCACAGCCGGGCCTTTGGCCCGCGAGTGCTCCGTTATTATTTAGTTTTATTTTAACTTTGTACTTTGCATAATTTACATTCATTTGCAGCTTTTCTAAATTCTGAAAATAGTCGCACATCGGGCGATCAAACCTCAACTTTTGGTGGCCCTGGTCAGTATTAAGTTGTTTTTGGCGACCATGACACCACCAATAATTGAACCCTGGACTACTGTATTATGAATCAATTTAATTAATACTTAATAAGATGGCCTAAAGAAAACTAGCTCTTTAGTATTAACTGGGCAGGATTTTTAAATGAAATTACTGGATATAGCCAACAAAGAAGTACAACATGTCATTAAGATTGTTATTTCTTTAATTCCTGCATTCAAAATGGCAACGAAAGTTGACTCTAAATCGAGAAATCCTCTCAAGTCTTCAAGTAGAGAGGATGCTTCCCGCGGTTGACTATGATACATTTTCTCAGCCTATCATTTTTAGAAATTTAATACCTGGCTCATGAATTTCATATTCACACACTGCCTGGGTCATATAGTTATACAAAGCAGTGTCCTTGTAAAAATTATCCTATAAAAACCTTCAGCTTTTGCAGAATACCTTCTTTTCCTCTATTAAATCTCTCCTGATCGTATCTGTTATATGGAACTGGTGTTGCAGGCTTCTTCCGGATTTCCTGTTTGGAAATTAAACAAATACCGTAAAATCACGGTTATAAGCCCTGGGCCTATACAACTTCTTGTAAGTATTTTTGACCGGCAAGCAAAAAAATATTGTGATAAAGCAGCGTTGTTTTAGTTAATTTGGTGTAAATTTTTGTAAAGAATTGCTGTTAAGGAACTGTGCTGTATTTTTATTTAATGTAAAATAACATGGCAAACTGATCCTTATGGCGGAGAAAAGATTGAGGCAAGAAAAATAAAGTAAAATAAAAGATACGGTATATATTTTGTGCCCAATATTTCGGTTTGAAACACAAACCTTCGACAGGGGCGAAAATAAAAATGAGTATATACGTTAATATTGTTACAATTTAAAAAGTTTAAAATATGGAACCAAGAAACATGATAGGTTACTACATTGACAGGTAAATAAAAAGCGTCGTATGAGAAACTGACAAATATGATAGTTGACTAAATAATGACAGGCAGTTTTGCTAAGATAACATAATTAGTGCAGTTCATCACGTTTATTAATACCCGAAGGTTCTAGTGTTTTTGCTTTATCAATGACATGAGCTTCACGCGCCTTTATCAGTTTATCATATGATGCTTTTTTATTTACAATGTAGTAACCTACATGTATCATGTTTCTTGGTTCCATATTTTTAACATATATACTCATTTTTATTTTAGCCCCCATGGAAGGTTTGTGTTTCAAACCGAAATAAAGGGGTACAAAATATATATCTTTTATTTTACTTTATCTTTCTTACCTCAATCTTTTCTCTGCCGTAAGGATCAGTTTGCCGTGCTATTTTACATTTATTCCAGTTTTTCTACTGATCCAGATCTTTGTCACAGATCCGGCACCTCTCATTGGTTTGTAGTTGTGGTTTCTGCTGTTCATTGTCTCAACTTTTATTTTTTTATATAGGAATGGGGCAGGGTACAACAGCGTTACCAAACTGATAGGCCTATAATTGGGATTTTACAGTATACAAACTAGATGACTAAGCTTGAAGAAATGCTCAAGACCATGTTTTTGAGCTTCAAGCAGGACTGGGATATCAAACAACAATCATACAATACTGGGGAGGTGCAGTGGTGTAGTGGTTAGCCTGTGGAGTGGTCTAGTGGTTAGCCTGTGGAGTGGTCTAGTGGTTAGCCTGTGGAGTGGTGTAGTGGTTAGCCTGTGGAGTGGTCTAGTGGTTAGCCTGTGGAGTGGTGTAGTGGTTAGCCTGTGGTGTGGTGTAGTGGTTAGCCTGTGGAGTGGTGTAGTGGTTAGCTTGTGGAGTGGTCTAGTGGTTACACTGTAGCCTGTTGGACTTTAGATCTGAAGGTCGGTGGTTCAAGGCCTGGTCTCAGCCGTCGTACTGTTTCCTCAGACAAGAAACTTTACTCCACGTCCTCATCTCCACCCGGGTGTATAAATGGGTACTGGAGACAAAATGCTGGGGGGAACTGTGCGATGGACTAGCATCCCGTCCAGGGGGGAGTAGCAATACTGTACTTCTAGTTGCTTCATGCTACAGAAACCGGGTTAAGCTCCGGCCGAGTGGGCCACCCATGGTTTATGATTTTAATGCGTGGACAATTTGTTGGACCATTACAGGCTATTCGACTGGGCAATAGTAATATAAATCAGATTAAGTCAACTAGATGTTTAGGCGTAGAGTTAGACTGTAAGCTTAAATGGGACGTCCACGTAACGGAGTTAATTAAGTCTTTTACACAAAAACTGAATTTACTTACATCTTTGTACTTTTTACCTACTACTGCTAGAGCTGATTATTATCTTAAAGTAATTTTACCGTCAGTAATTTATGGTATAACTGTATGAGGTTCCTGCAGGAAAACGCTTTTTGATGAGCTTGAAAAGATACATGTGCGCGCTGCGAAGATTATTTATAACTCGGATTGGTACACACCAAGTAATGAGGTCCTCACACGTACAAAATGGAGAACACTTAAATCCTCATACGAGCAAAAGTTATTATTACTGGCCCAAGATTGCTTTTACGACCTTTCTCCCATTCCAATCTTGAACCTTTTTACAAAATACGACTGTAAATATAATTTAAGAAGAAAAATGTCATTCGCAATGTCTAAGCCCAACACTGACTTTTATCGTAAATCTGTATACTACCAAGCAGCATCTCTATGGAACTCTCTCGACAACACAACTAGAGCCATAGCTGACAAGTTCCTTTATAAAAAAATCGCTGAATTAATTTTAATTTTTATTTATTAATGTACATAGTATAAGTGGCTTAGTTAACTTGTTTCTGTACTCATTGCTGTAAATATATATTGATGTAAATAGTATCTATCTTAATTCTTAGTATTTTAATATACGGCCACATCAGCTCCGCTGTAATTTTTATCGTGTTTAAATAAATGTTATTATTATTATTACGACATACAACAGGTCATGTCGCAAGTGTGGGGTAAAGAAAAAAGTTCGACTTCCCAACAGCAATCAAAGCTATGGTCTGATACTCTTACCACTAAGCTATGAAAGACTCATGGCGAGCTAGGCCATATACTAGATTCATAAATGACATGTCTAGATGGTTAACAATGTGGGATTGATTTCTACTTACAGGAGTTGCAAGGGGATCCTGATTTTGTAGTTGTTTGACCTTTCCTTCCTCCTGCGCCTTCACAGACTGGAGAATTGCTAGCACATTCTTCAGAAATTGCTAAAAAATACATCATAATCATGAAGAATTAATGTTGCCGTAAGCTTGACATTGACGTGAACCATTTGACGATAATGAATTTTATATGACTGGGACTACGAACCTTGCCTGAACTCTGCAGGACAGATGTCCGTGTGCGCAGAGGTCGCTCACGACTGACTATGTCCCTTGTGACATCAACTTCTGCATCCACAAAAAATCTTTGTTCCTAAAAAATTAAAACAGAAGAGTCTTGTAACAGAATTTGTTGTGATCATTAAAAGTGACTGTGCAAATCAGAACATACAGGTTAAATTCCCCCCCCCCCCCACCCTCCCTTCCTTCCCCTCCCCTCCCCCTCTTTTCCATACCAAGACGCCTGCTTCTAAGTCATCATCCACTTTAATGGTGGTCCTTTTCTTTGCCAGACGCTTGGCTTTGATTGCAGCAATCTTTTCAACCGACATAGCATCACTCAAGGACCTAATGTAAACATAAAATAGTTACTGGTAAATGAAAAAAATCAAGCTGAAAGTGAAGACTTCTCACATGTACATAATACATGAAGCATGATGGATCAGGTTATACATGTACCATTTTGCACTAATCTCTATAAGCCAATTATTTAAATGACGTCTTTATTATCTGAATTCTAACCTGGTCTAAACTTCAACTGATCAAACCTACAGTCATTGTATATGTTATGGTTCAATTTTATCCTTGGTTCAAATTTTATTTTCCTTTGTTTAAAACTCATTATCAAACATTACCATAGCCAAAAACAAAGGAAAATAAAATTTGAACCAAGGATAAAATTGAACCAAAAAATATATTTCTAAGTTAACTCTAAGCAAATTGCAATAGTTGTGTCAACACTATTGGCTTAATTTTACTGTGATCATCTCAGGATAGATTGATATAAAACCCTACATTTTTGTGTATTTTTGGTGTATACGTGTATGATGTGGAACTCCTGTGTATAGATGAATTTCACTCCAACATAATCAACTCTAAGATCTTTATTGCATGTACTTACCGGATCTGCTCAGTAGTAACAGTTCCCTCTTTATGCCCTTCAAGTCGAGCTTCCAACCTTTTCTGTTCATAACAAAAATGACAGATGTTTTTGACACTCAGGCAACTGCCGAAATTACCATTGATTTAACAAAAATAAATAGGTTTCTGTATTGTATTAATGCAGTGCTGCTACAAAAGTTTATCGAACTCCTGTTTCAACTTACATTTACATGTAGTCATGCGTTAAACTTCCAAGGGAAACAGGTCAAAAGTGTAACTTAAACACTCATCAATGTAAAATTGAGTTTGTAGGGTGATGGTTAAGTTATTTCACACTGACACTTCCGTTCGTAGGCAAATTCAAGAACTGTTTTTTTTTTTACAGCAAGCTTTACAATACGTGTATGGAGGAGTCTTTCAGGATGATTGGAATTCATCACTTTGATCTTATACATTGTTAATCATAATATTCATTGTGTAAAGTGCTACAGTGTTACCTTATCCAGCCGTAACTGTTCCGTCTGTAAAACAAAATAAACAACATGTTAAATAGATGTATTAATGGTAATCATACGAACAAAAATGTAATGAGATCTATACTTGAACACCATTATAATGAAAACCAGTAGTTTCTGGATTTTAACTCTCCTAACAAAAGAAGTTGAAAATTCAAGGAAATTTTATTATCATAAAAAAGTTATATTATTTTAATAACCCCTGTAACTGCACTGACCTCAACTCTTGGCTTTTTAAACTCTCCACCGATTGAGTCCTCCCCTGGTCTTTTTGCTGTCATTAAATTTAAGAAATTTAAGTTACACTAATTGAAGGGGTAAGTGGAATAAAGCCCTAAGTGATTTGTGATCAACTGTTAGATTCTCCTTCCAGTTTGTCTTGTATATGCTCATGTGACAAAGGGAGAATTTGGTTTCAGATCAGGAGTCACTGAAGGCCTTATTGCAGTTTGGGATAAGGCCCTAAGTGACCCCTGATCTATAGCCAAATTCTCCTTTTGTTATATGAGCATATACAAGACAAACTGGAAGGAGAAGCTAGCAGTTGATCAGAATTCACTTAGGGCTTTATTCCACTCACCCCTTCAATTGCCACATGGCCACAAAATAACTGCTGTCTAAAACAATCATTGTATTAAAAAGCAGAAAAACTAACTATGGTTTACATGTAATACAGCAAACCCTTCTTAACATGAGCACCAAAAGGACAGAATCAAATGTACAAATTATAGAGGTGTCCACAAAGAAAGGCCTTGTCAGTACTTGGCAATTTGCCCATTAACAAACTTTGCAAAATATTTCCATCACAGGTAGTACAGTTAACCATCTCTAAAGGGTTTCTCTTTAAAAGACAAAAACTTCACTAAGATGGACATGTAAAGTTGGTCTCTTCATTTTAAAAATACTGTAACTGAACTATCATGGACATGACATAAAATTGTATAATTTGACCCCAAAGTTTGTTGGCACCTATTTTTAAAACTAGAAAACTGTGGTACAATATTTCTTGATTAAGGAAACAACAAAAGGTGGAAAGGCAGAAGGCAGAAACCACTTTCAATACCACTCTACAATTTGTACATTCACTGTCCTAAAAACACAACTTCCCTATCAAAACAAACCAAACCTACATGTAAGAGGTATCACTTAATCCCCAGTCAACTGATCAGGAGAAACATGACTACATGTACCATTAGACCCTCACAGTTTTAACACTTTGACAAAAAGTTGATATACAGTTGAAAATCTCTGGGAAGGTTAGATACCATTTTCCAGCTATGAGGTTGCTGTCAAGGAGGGGTTTTCAATTGTAGGATTTAAAAGAATGGATCAGAAATTGGATCAAAAAAACATGATCGTGTTCAAGAGGAATTATGAGAAGATGGCTTTAAGTGGAAGTTGGCCTATAAATTTGAAGCTTTGGTTGCCACTCAAAAAGCTGACTTCACTTGGAACAAAAGGGTTAGTTTCTAAAATAACTATGATGCTGCGTTGGTGGGGAAGTAAAGCCCTTCAGTTGTGGAGCCAGTCGTTTGCTCTGATGAAGAGCTACTGTAGCAGTTAAAACGTCAGCTTTTGTATCTCTTTACAGTGGCCAAATTAGCTTATCAACTTGGTTGATAAAACCAAATATTCATGTTTCACTTGGAACAAATAGCTGTATTAGTTGCATTAATTTTTTTAATAACCCTGTAATCTTTAAATTACCTTGTGCTTGAGCAGCTGCCGAGCGCTGGTTAGGCATCTCCAGTGGAACACTTTTGTCAATACTACTTGAGGTATCTGAAAATCCAGATATATGAAGCCATTAGTGAATATTAAATTTCACTAAAAAAAAAAACAACAAGGGCAACGGATGATTTCTTTCAAACCATAAATTAAAATATCATTTTGTTTAGGTGTCAATATATTTAGTACAAAAGTTGCATTTGGCGAGTTCTGTAAATTAAATTAAGTAAAATTATACAGAGCCCAAAGGATCCCAGGTTTAGTATTGTGTAAAAATTAGGTTTATTTTGTTGTGTGAAGACAAAAGTTAGTAACCTGGGGTGACTGTGCAGTGCTAGAGTACACCCCCGGGGTACACCCTGTAAAATGTACTAAATACTCCAATAATCAGAGTCAACATTCTTTTAACAATTAGGTACAGGAGCCAAAAAATCATAACTTGCAGTAAGGGGCCGATTACATGATGAATTTCAGCCCGGTTACCAGGCTGAGATTTCAGCCCGGCTTCCGAAATAAATCCTCTTAAAATGAAGTTAGCGATTACATTAACAAATTTTCGGCCCGGCCAAACAGGCTGAAATTCGCCATGTAATCATATCAGAATTTCAGCCCATGCTGAAAAGTGAATTTCGGAATACTCAGTCGAATCTTCGACGCCATTTTGATTCTTGTTATCAATCTTCCCCAGGCTGAAATTTGTCATGTAATCACAATGAAATTTCAGCCCGGTTGACGGGGCTGAAATCTCAGCCCGGGTTGAAATTCACCATGTAATCGGCCCATAAGAGGCTCTTCAAGTGGATGTGAAACAATTTCTGATCATACAGGAAACGTACATGTATGTCACCATTGTCAGGCTGTTTATGATATAGCTCGCCATTACCATGGACACAAAACAGCTCCCTTAAAAATAACTCCACATAATAAAAATGTAGAATTTTTATATGTTCAATGACAGCTAAGATATTCACCTGTCTCTCCATTGAGGTAGCTGAGCAATCCCTGAAGCAAACAAGTACATGAAGGTATTTGGTTAGATCTTATTAATTTAATCTAAACCTCTTATTTGTGAAGCAGGCAATTGCAATATACTTTGTTCTCAATTCTAGTGAACTTCATTGCTTAACATTGGGACATTCCAAAAATTATCCAACCTCCCCCCAGGGATTTCAATAGAAGCCGGCTACCGGTGGTGTAGCACGCCTACTTGGCCTCTCACTGCAGGTTACCAGATCCCCCTAGTGGGACGGGGCCTTACAGCCCCTTATCTGTCACAGCTGCCTACTTCAATTCTTATTGAAACCCCTGCTCCCCCCGCCCCCCAACCCTAAGGACAAAATTTGGAACCCATTGGATGCAATTTTCGAAGGTGCTGACAACAAAAAATAGGGTGCAGGAATCTAGCCTATCATAGGGGGTGGGCAGATTACTAATCTCTTCAACCAGCTAAATGTTAATCAATATTAATTTAACTCCAAACCACCAATGCAACCCAGCCACAAGAATTGATGCATAAATTAAACCAAAGGAAGATCTTTTTGTGTTATAACTCTCTCAAACAAGGCTTTGAATCTAAATCAAAATGTTGTCATATCATAGGAAAATTAAAAACAACAAAAAATGCAAACCTTTCTGTCTGGTAACCTCACTACAGGAATCTTCGTACCCTGATAATGGATTATGTAAAATACAATTAATAAATCTACATGTAGGCTTAATCTGACACAGATTCATTCACCTAAACGACCATAATATTGAAATATGTTTATTTTATATTTTCAACAGAAAGCCAACGAATACTCCAAACCTAATGACAACTAAATGTGAGTAAACAACTGAACTTGGGCCACGAAATTGGCATGATTGATTTTAAAAGTTGAATTAACTGTTAGTTATTAAGATGCAACTTACCGCTGCACGCTGAACATAGATTGGATGAGATAAATGCACATTCTTTAACAGGAACAGCAACGACTCCAAAGTATAATACTCCTTCGGCTGCGATCTAAAAAAAATAAAAATAAAATATCAGCGTAAGCACAAACAACGTCAAATAACAACATTTGGCGAAGATGGTAAGCTTCAGCTTAAAATTTGTATTATTACCAACACCACAAACTTTCCGAGATGCCCCTTGGCTTCTACTTACTTAAAAATGACATAATTCGTCTTTGCTACCCTCGGAAATGAGAACTCGTCGAATATAATTTCATCTGCTCTTTCTATAATCTCCTTCTTGTTGATGTTGTACTGGCGAAGAAGCGACAATGGATCCGCCATGTTCGTCACTTTCGAACGACAAACAGATCTTGACAGGGCGGCTGCTAAGCATAAATCGCGAGGTTACATTTCCAGCCTCGCGCGTTCTTCCTGCAGACGTCGACTGGCAGATCAGAGAGCTTCAGAGCAAACAGTGAAACAAAAACAACAAGTACCGTATTTCCTCGAATAATAGCCGTTCCTCGATTAATCGCCCACCTCGAATAATCGCCCCTCTTTGATGGAAATATTTAAAATAATTGTCTCTCTCATTTCATCGCCTGCTCATCCCATCCCCTTTACATCCTTCCAGTCACTGCTTGTATACGGAAACAATCGGTACTTTTCATAAAAGTTTCAAAAGCACAGGTTTCATATAGTTTTTCTACAGTGACGTTCGTGTATTTCACTCGCTCTTACCTTTATTTCTCGGAGCTCCCTAATTAGCACATTAACACGTTAGCACTTCCATGTCAACACCACTGGACATAACATCCAACCTCGTTCCCAGGGTTTAAGGTTTAAGTTTAGTTTGTTACAAGCTACACCGCGCTGACGAGCCCCAATACAAGGGCGAAACAGCTGTCCGCGGTTGCTACCCTGCTTTATCGGTTTCTGTCGCATTGGTGTCTAGCAAAATCTACCTTTACGTAGTCAGATCAACCTTGCAGTTTGTCGTTTATGTTTTTTTCATTTTTTAGCTGATAAGGTCTTTGGTAGATCCTACGTATCGTTTACAGCATTAGAGAGATTAAGCTTCGCGTGTATTTCTCCCGCGAACGGCAGGGATACAACTTTTGCCGTCTGCCGTTTGTCGTCGTTACGTGAAAATGAGTAGTTTTCCGTTTGTAATGAGCATGTGAATTATTTTCGATTTTTCTAATGGATTTGTTCAACGATTGGAGTAAAAGTAAAGATTATCAACTGTTAGCTGCCGTTTGCCGTTTGTCGTAGAACGCGGTGCTAAATCTCTCTATTATCGTTTGCGGTCCTTTGCAGATTTTAGTTCTATTTTAAGGGAAAAACCGTGGGAACGAGGTTGCACAACATCAAGTCCATCAACTGGGATCATTTTGATATTTTAGCGTCGGGCAAAACTGATATCCACTGTAAAATCAAAGAAACATTGCTTATACAAGAACTGAAGCCAGCTTTTAATCCAAACGTCAGTAGCGAGATGCTGATGCTTCTTTAATTAGCTGTTTCTTTTTATTGATCAACTGTTAAGTTTTGTACTTATTCTCGGTCCCAGTCCCTTTTCACTACCATATAAGAGTAGTTTTCAACACTGTAACGGTCACTTTTGAAAATGTATGTAGTAGCATACGAACCCGGGCATACGAAACGTCAAGTTTTATCAAAAATGAATAAGTTCAATATATTTATCACCGCGGTTTGTATTCTATTTCTCATCCAGTAAGCAATATTTGGAAAAATTCTCCCCCCAACCCCACCCCCCCCCCCCCCCCCCTTCGATTAATCACCTCCCCTTTTTTAACGCCCCCTTTTGGAGTGAAAAAATTAATAATCACTCCAGGCTATTACTCAAGAAAATACGGTAGTTTTATTTGCATTTCCATAAATTCGTACAGTATTGCAAAAGCATAACAGAGGTAATGAGAAATAACAAGAGAAAATAATTGGTCCAATTATAATCTCTTGGAAATAACAATCATTGCCAAGATGGTTCGCAAGGGCTCGTAAAAAAAAAAGTACACGTACAAGTAACTGTAATTTGCAACAGACTACCGTAACGAAATAGAAGCACCGTATCCTGCGGATCCTGTGGTAAAGGATCTAATCAGCTAAAAAATAATGAAATGATAAAGAATTAAAGTTTCTGTTTCCCCAGGGGCCACAAGCAGGGCACTTTGAGAATCTGATTCATAAGTCGAGGGTCTTTCTGCGTGTACCGGTACACATTAGGGCCATTTATACGACAGAAAATAAGACGCGTCTTATCTAAGACGCGACTTAAATAAGACGCGAACCGATCGTATAAACAGTACAAAATAAGCATTCGTGTCTTATTTTAGACGCGACTTAAATAAGACGCGTCTTATCTTAGAACAGGGTTTTCAGCTGTTCTTATTTTGTCTGCGTCTTAAATAAGACATGAACTTCCCCGTATAAATGCTTTCGCGTCCTAAATAAGACGTGAACAACAAGTGCGCCGTATCAAAAATAAGACGCGAACCATTTATACGTGATCTTCGCGTCTTATGTTGGACGCAAACGTATAAATGGTACACTTCGCATCTTATTTAAGTCGCGTCTTAGATAAGACGCGTCTTATTTTCTCCGTATAAATGGCCCTATTGTCTTCTATTGTTTGCGAGGTATTGTATTTTTGGTCTTGTTTTGCATTTGTACTATTGTCGTTCTTTGTTCCTTTTGTTTTACGTCATCCGTGCTCCGGTACACACAGAAAGAACCCAAGTCGATCTTGAACTGCTCATCCAATTTTGCACCACACGCCCTGCTTGGACGCGAATTTGACGAATTGCAGTGTTTCAAGAAGACTTGCCTGCACAAGTCGACCAATGAGAGCGACGTAGTCATCCCTATCAGACTGAAAGAATTTTGTTAAAATAAACTGGCTGGCTTTTTTAGTCTTAGAAGGCAAAGAGACCTGTGCTAGCCGGGTACAAAACCCCCTGACCTGAAAAGGCTTAAAAGAGAGGGGGCTTAATAAATTTCTTGCTCCAAAACGGGGGGCTTATTAGAGAACGGTAGAGACATTTTTTGCTGCTACACCGTGCTGACGAGACCCAACCAGGTCGAAACAGCTGTCCACGGTTGGATTTTGGCTTTCAATTTGGGCTCTATCATGTCGTTGTCGCGTTAATTGTTCTACGTAGTATCAGCTTTGCTCACTATGTTTGTATTACTATTTTTGGCTGATCAGATCTTCTATAGATCCTACGTACTCCAGCAGCATTTTCGTTCGCGGTCCTTTGCTCCTTGTTCTACTATTGTATTATTTGGGACCGTAGGTCTTTTCAGATCCGACTATGCTGCTCATTTTTTAAGACCTTTTAACATGGTATTGGCCATGTATTCGCTGAGGGATGGTTTATGTCTATCCTCACTTTCTTTATCGCGACAACGACATGATATTTCAAATTCTTTGCCTATATTTACTCATATGGTCACGCGCCGCTGTGACGTGGGTCAATTGGCAAACATTTGGATCCGAGCTCTCATTGTTACCATCACCACGTGCGATTTGGTAGAGAATTGGCGTTCGCGATAGTTTTTCTATCTTTTTGCTGCTACACCGTGCTGACGAGACCCAACCAGGTCGAAACAGCTGTCCACGGTTGCATTTTGGCTTTCAGTTTGGGCTCTATCATGTCGTTGTCGCGTTAATTGTTCTATGTAGTATCAGCTTTGCTCACTTTGTTAGCTTTCCGATGTTTTTTTTTTTTCTCAACTAAGGGATTTCGAAAACATCTGCTGAAGCTTCGTTTTGAAGCCTTTTGTTAGGGAAATTTATTTTGATATCCCACGCGAGCAGCTGTTAGTCCTTTTTTGTGTGTCGTCGACAGAGGTACAGTTCACCACCTAAAAAGACTGCGACGGACACAAAAGGATTATAAGTGAGTGAATGGACAATTTTTCTACCCGTATAACGTTACCACCAGCAACTCTAAAATTCCTCATAACAGATACGTGATAAGCTTCTGTTATGACGTACTGTCTTATTTTCCTTCTAAATATGAAGATTGAGCTTTCCAATTTTGTGATTGACAGGGTATTTTTTCAGTGGTTATTAGTTTCGCAAAATTTTCACATCAACCAGGAAGTAAAGGTGAGGAGCGGTTACCATGCAAGTCTCTTTCAAACACAGGTAGCCCAAGCTCACTTGGGAACGCGCCAGGCCAAACGGTTTTGTTTCAAGAGATTCGAATGTTTTGTGAATAGCATTGACTTACCTTGCTGCTGTGTTGTATTCTTTGTTGTTTTCCGGCCCCTCGAGTCGATTTAAAGCTCCCATACAAACTGTAAAAATCGAGTCTTTGTAACAAAGCAAGAGTCACGTCCCAGTTATCTGATAGTGAACTTGGGCGGCCTGTGCTTCAAAACAGTTCAGTTTGCGAACTTTAGCTCGCAGCAGCTCGCAGTAGATGCTGATGCATGCTTCGAAATGGCTGCGAGAGTCGCCAACTCATTTAATTTCTTTATCCTAAGTTTTCTGACCAATCTTTGCTTGTCAGGATCTCTTACATCGAAAGATGTTTTGGTTAAGGACAGTTCATTCACCGCGGATGAAATTCGAGAGATGAGGACCTTACTCAGCCAAGAAGAAACAATGTGGAACTTCAAACCGAACAGAGAGAGTAATCTTGATGTGACAGACACGGATAATCAGGCCAATATCTCACCAGCTAACTCCTGCTACTCCTGGACTACGAACCTATCTTCTGACAGCTTCATTGATTCCTCAGCGTGGAAAAAACTTTCAACAACACTGTCTTCAAACTTTAGAGTGTATGGTGATTACAGGATATTGTCTTTTGAAGGGCAAATTAATATTAAAGCAATCCACATATGTAGCAAGCAGTTAAGTGTAAATGAAAGTGACCGCAACAGCTTTATTGTTGTTATTTTTCTTGTGCAGAATTGGAAACGCAATGGTTATGGTGAACTGGTTGTCTATGATGATAAGGGTGAAATCCTGAAAGCTGTTCATCCCAAACTAGGAAGGCTTGTAATATTTCCCGCCTTTCTAGAACATATAATCAAGCCACCAGCTAATGACTTGTCAGGACGCATGTATACAATGAAATTTCACATATTAATTTCCAGTGAAGAGCAGAAAATCAAGACTTCATCAAGGGAAAATACTTACACATTTAAACCCAGTTTTGAACTTTTGACTAAAGCCAATGCCACACCTATAGAAAGGATAGACATTAAACACTTCATCACCAGGAATTTTACAACTGCGGATGGTCGGCGAATTGTTGTCTTGGACAACATTTTTTCCGTAAAAGAGCTTGATGCTCTACGGCATACAGTCATGAGAAGCGGGTACAACGACAATGCTGCTGGCATGGATAGCACAGACAATGTACAGTGGATTATGGCATTTGAAGTTGAGGAGTTTGTACAAACGTCTATGTGGCAGTTGGTCAGTCAGATTGTGACAGCTGTCTCAGGAACAAAAGGTTATTATCCCTATGACATTGGATGCAACAATATTCAGAGTGCAGACACTACAACCATTCACAGAGATTGCGCACTAGATGAGAATGAATTTACTTTGCTGATTTATCTCAATCAAAACTGGACTGAGAATCACCATGGTGAGACAGCATTCTTTAATGATGATGAAAGTGAAGTTATCTTTGCAGTTAAACCAAAATATGGGCGTGTCTCTATTTTCCATGGGACAATTCCTCATAGTGCTCGAACACCACCTTTTACATTTACAGGTATGGCTTTTGAAGGGACACTATAGGCCTTTATCACACGGTGGCCATGTTGACTCTCCGGAGAATAAATTTTTTTATTTTTGCCTGCCTAACCTTGTTTTCAACTTTTTCACTGCAAGGCTTAGCGGCATACGGTGAATCTTTTTTTTTATATACAAAATGGTGGGGCGTGATAAAGGCCTATCCCACCTAATATTAACAAAATTTTGCTTTCCTTATATTTAAGTTATACTGCCACCAAATATAAAACTTACCAGTAATTGGATAAAAAAATTACATACTAGAAAAAAAAAACAGATTTAAGCAGTAGTTTCAAGGCAAATTGCAGGATTGCAAGGATGGAAGTGGATTACAATTCATCAAATTTGATTTCGTGACAGGCGTCAAGAAATCAAAATTGCCATTCTTGTGAAATTTTGACTATTTTAGGCATTATTTTCTCTCTCCAGTTAATATTTGTTTGCGTTTATCACTTTTGGTAATTTTTTTCTTCCTATTTCAAGATAATAAAGCAAGCTCCTGGCCATTATCATGAAAACATAAAAATTTTCAGCCAGGGCACCTGCACTGTCTCTTCAAATAATTATGTAAAATACTCACTATTTTTGAAGTGATATCAAGAAAAACTCAGTAAGCTAATCAAACAGTCTGGTCACCATTTTTAGACTGTACATTCAAAATTACCCCAAATATTTGTTTGCTGGTGAATTATATCACAGGCACCGTGGAGGGGAGGGGCTGGTAGGGCTATAGCCCTGCCACCTTTTTGCAAGGGTTGACAAAAAAAGGTTTTGAGGGCTCACAAGACTGATTTTTTTCCAAAATAGTAATTTAAGTAACAAGCACCCATTGCGTTGCTCCTCAAAGACTGAACAAACTTCACCTTTTATTCTTACCAGCATTCCTCCCGTATTGCAAACATGAATAGGGGGGCTGGGAATGAGCTTCAGGAGGCTCTTTGCCCATGTTCTTTCAACGTGTACATATCAATGCAACACTATCTTAAAACTTAAGTTTGGTTTCGATTTTCTGGCTTTTAAAAACCAACCATAATGTCAAGAAAGAAACAAGCTTTTTTCAAAGTGTACCAGGTAAGTCCTTCAGTTTTGAAAATTTAACCTGTTATAGATACAGCAAGTCGAGCCAAATTCAAATTCAGTAGATAGACTTTAAACGGCAATCTTCGATTCTTCTCTATGAATTGATTATAAGCTAAGCTTAAAAAAATTAAAAATAAAATCGATTACCAAGCGTTTCTGTCTGTAATGCACGTTTTCTTATGGACTGTCAATTTACTGAACATTTTTGACAGAAATTGTCGCCTCAGAACGCTAGAAATGGAGTTTAACAGCATCAAGATTTCAAAATTCTCTAGGCAGGCCATGCCCCCTGACCCCTCTAAAGTCTTGCGCCTTCGGCGCTCACAAAATAATTCTCAATGCCATTTAATCCTATTAGCCCTACCACTTTAAAGTGTGCTCCGCGGTCCCTGTATCATCAGGTAAGAAGTTCTCTTAGAGCTGCCAAACTTTGCCATCAACTGGCTCTTTAGCTATATGCCTAAAAAAAATTATCCCTGAGCTAAATGGTCATTAAGCCTTGTCATGTTGTTTAATTGAAAGTTCAGTTCAGTTCTGTCGACCTAAGTGAAAGCTACATTTGATAGTTTTGATTTTATTTATCAGTGCTTTCCTGTGGCACTGTACAAGGTGGTTCGAAAAACTGTGGATGAAATCTGAAGTGCGGCTATTCCAATGAAAGTTATGCATCACTTTCCTACAGTAATGCTGTTTATTTTACTGTACACAAACATGGTTCATACAATCTTGAAAAGGTCTTGAATTTTAGCAGTCGTCTTGAAAAGTCCATAATTTGGTTAAGGTCCTTGAAAAGTACTTGATTTCTTTATTAGGTATTGCAAAGTTCTTAAAATCAGAAAATAACTAGCGAAAATGTCGGCATAATACGTGAATGCGTACATGAAGCAAAATTGTAATCTTTGCCTCAATTTCATGCACCAGGGGACAAAGAGTTTCAATTTCGTAAATAAAACGTATATCTTATTGGACGGTTTAGTGTGTAGTATCGTGGGGTATTTTTACGAGTCTCGCTGTATTTTGGCGAGCCCGTAGGGCGAGTCAAAATACAAGAGACGAGTAAAAATATCCCTCGATAATACACACTAAACCGTCCAATAAGATATATGTCCTTGAAAACTATTTTTTGTCCTTGAAAAGTCCTTGAATTTTATTTGTCTAAAGTTGTACGAACCATGACAAAGTGCTTCAAGGGGTTTTTAATGTTCCAAATTCTCATAAAAGGTCTTATTAATTTATTGTAGGGTGTACGTAACTAAAAAAAAAGTCTTTGGCATCGATGCCACTTCTGCCATCAACTGTCCTCTTTATTTTCTTTTGACTTTGTTTTTTTTGTGTGTGGTTTAATGTGTTCAGGTGCAAGGTTGAGTTTTGCAGTCAAAATGTCACCATCTAAAGAAATAGCTGATAAAAAGTCCTTGTCTATGGAAGCTGACATTTTTTATGAGGCTTTGGAGATCTTACAAGGAGCTGAAGCAGAAAAAGTGAAAAACATCATACAAGATTTAAAGGATGGAAAAATGGATCAATACACATTAGAAAAGCTCGTGCAAGAGTATGAAGCAAAATTGCATTAGTACAGTGAACTTGCTGAGATAACAAAATGACTTTGTACATAGACACTAAGTAGTTATATATCAATGATTGGTGAAGCCATGCCATAAGTTATAATGAGCTGTAAGCTGGTGAGGGATCCCCTCATCCTAAACCCTTGCCTGTTATAATAACTTACAAAATTACCACTTGTTTAGACGAGGTCCTTACCTGAAATGAAGTTAGCCTGCTTACTAGTAATCATAAAATAATATTAGATAATTTTTATTCACCCATTTTAAGTTTAAAAATACAATGGGTTAAATAAATACTAAAGTAGATTCCATTTTTCAAGGTGTAGGTTCATTTTGTTCTTTGTTTAGCTAGGAATTCTTCATTTTTAATAATTTATTTAAGGTTAACAAGAAATATAATGAAGTTTGGATATGTTCTTTTGACAGCAAAGAAATATAGTTTATTTAGCTAAAAGAATAACATGATTTAAATACATGAAATGCTCATCAACATCTAACAAACCAAACGTAATATTGGTTTTATTGGTCAAATCAATAGCGGTGCGAATGCTGCAATGCTCTAACCAGTGAGAGATTTCTTGCTAAGTGCTCCTGCAGTCCCGTAGTCGATGAATATTAGTAAAACGAGTGCTCCTGCAGCCCCGTAGTCGATGAATGCGCCACCTTTCGCGCAACAAGCTTTTAGAACGAGAAATATCCATGTACTCCATTAACTTTTGGTGTAACTTGCGTATCTGTGTAATCCAGCTACTTTTCGCGCAACACGCTTTTAGAACGAGGAATATACGTGTACAGATTTGCTATCATTTCGACGACTGCGGGACTGCGGGAGCAGTTCTCTTAAGTTGGATTTAGTGGGCCGGGTATTCAGCCATTTAGCCAAAAAGGAGCTTTTAACACGCAAAAAAGAAGTGTTCGCGGGTTTCTTTTTCCTTGTCACAGAATGTGCAGAATGTGTCACAGAATGTGCATAAAGGTAATCAGCTAAGTAAATATTTTATCTTTAAAGTGTATATGACAGATACTTTTTTCATTTGCTTGTTGGGATTTCATGGCGTTCTGATAAAAAAGTCGAAAAAAGTTTTTCTATATCGATTTTTCTTGTCCTTGATTCAGCCGTCTAAAAACGTGAAATTTCACTTCCGGTGTGTTACAAAACCGCGCAAGAAGAAAGACTGGAAATAGTCCGAATGCCAGTGTCGCGGTTTCTCAGTTCCTCCGTTTTTTTTTGGTGCGTGTTGCTACAACCATAGACATCACACCTTCATAGAACCATTTTTCTTCCTCAGGGCGCACCAAAAAAATGCGAGGAACCGAGAAACCTCGACACCGGGGTGCTTACCATTTGTAGGCAAAAACCGGTTGGGATGACCGTAACATAATGGTAAGCGATTTTCCAAATTTACTGACCAACCGACGAGATTGCACTTACCATTTAAATTTTCCATTTCTCCGTCCTGGCACCCAGACCGTTAACTCGATTTAGCGATTTGATTTTTTTATAAATTCAAATGATAAGGAAAATTCCGGTCGAATCGTCCCAACCGGAATCGCGGGACAACCTCTGAAGGTTGTCCACTTGTTCCAACCGGAATTCTCGGAACATCAACCGTACCATTTGCTTTCCAACCGAAAATACCAGTTTTCTTGGCTTAATGGTAAGCACCCCGGCATTCTTGTATTGACGTCACAGCGGACTATTTCCAGTCTTTCTTCTTGCATGGTTTTGTACCCCACAGGAAGTGAAATTTCACGTTTTTAGACGACTAAAACATGGAAAAGAAAATCGATATCGAAAAAACTCTTCGATTTTCTTATAAGAACACCATGTTGATTCCATCAAGCAAATAAAAAAAAAATCTGTCATATACACTTTAATTTTTAAAAAGGTTTATTCTGAAACTGTCTTGAGACTATTGGACGATGGCCCCTTCTATAGACTTGACGTTGTAGGAGTTGGTTTTAGGCTGTGGGATTAATTTGTCCAAGGAGAATAGCGGTAAAGTCAACAACAACAAGTAGCTTTATTTGATTGACTATAAATCCTTACAGTGTTGCAAAAGCATTACAACATAACAAAATGAAATTACAACAATATACACCTTTTGCTGTTCATTACGAGAAAATACGCATTCATTTGCTTGAAATGGCGACCAATAGCGCTAAGATATATTCTTTAGCGCCAAAAAACGAACGTTTGCGCGTAACTCATATTCAATAACGATTTTTGCATTTTAATCAACATTCAATTACATTTTTGGGCATTCTTTTGCGTCATTCGGCATACAAAAGAGAAAAATATACTTTCATTTGCGCTAACATTCCAGTCGTTAACACCATCTTGAAAGTCAATTGAGACAATCGACAAACATTGAAGTGCAAAAAACATTTATTAACATTTTTATCACACTGTTTGAAATTCAATAGCATTCCTGGACCGCGTTAGTGCGAATGAAACAAATATTAATGCGCTTGTACAAACAATTGAGCGTTCTTTACATTCAATATATAAAAATATATTTTCAGTTAAATTAGTACAATTTAAAGAATTATTTTGTTCTGAATTTCAGTTTACCCTTCAATAAACTCTCTATTCCAACATCTATTCAAAAATCATCTTTATTTGTTATTTATTTTATTCAAACATCCCGGCAGATAGGTACCACTACGCGCCGGCCCACCGAAACCCGGCCATTCCCGCCCCAAACACAGAGCTTGTACATGTATAGTCCTATATATCCCTCCTATAGTCCTTTCCTAAACATCGTGAAGCAGGCAATAAGCTGTCTGAAAGCAGCAATCGAGGCCGACAACTCGCGTCCAGAAATTCAAAGACGTATGGGTAACAAAGCAGTGAGGCCAGAGCACGAGGAATTCCACTGGGTGAGTTTCGAACACAACTGCTTGAAGCTCTGCACAGAAATATCGACACTGTGACCGCAGCAAAGAGCGCGCAATGGTACCGCTTCATGCAGACCTGTCTGCCAAGATGTTGGAATAGAGAGTTTATTGAAGGGTAAACTGAAATTCAGAACAAAATAATTCTTTAAATTGTACTAATTTAACTGAAAATATATTTTTATATATTGAATGTAAAGAACGCTCAATTGTTTGTACAAGCGCATTAATATTTGTTTCATCCGCACTAACGCGGTCCAGGAATGCTATTGAATTTCAAACAGTGTGATAAAAATGTTAATAAATGTTTTTTGCATTTCAATGTTTGTCGATTGTCTCAATTGACTTTCAAGATGGTGTTAACGACTTGAATGTTAGCGCAAATGAAAGTATATTTTTCTCTTTTGTATGCCGAATGACGCAAAAGAATGCCCAAATATGTAATTGAATGTTGATTAAAATGCAAAAATCGTTATTGAGTCTGAGTTAAGTGCAAATGTTTGTTTTTTGGCGCTAATGAATGTATCTTAGTGCTATTGGTCGCCATTTCACGCAAATGAATGCGTATTTTCTCGTAATGAACAGCAAAAGGTGTAATAAAGATAAGGAAAGTAGTCTGGATTGATAATTTGATTATTGCAGAGATCTGAGCATGAAAGTATGAATTTTCATCATTTGAATATTTACAAACAAATTACGAGGTTATTAATTTATTGGTAGCTTCAGAAGTAGATAATTGTTTTATATTTGGTAGGTGATACCCTATTTTCTTGTAAAATCCGCCCCTAAGAATTGAGTATTTAGGACTGCAAAAAGAAGTGAATTTCATCTTCAATTTTATTAGCCTGTTCCAAGCTTCGAGATAGTGGGGAACGCGCGAAGTAAAAAAAGAGGGAAAAATCGCGGGGGAACTGGGAGAGGGAGGCCGACCGCCCTCACCCCAGTTCCCCCGCGATTTTTTTCCTTTTTATTACTTCGCGCGTTCCCCACTATCTCGGAGCCTGGAACAGGCTACAATTTTATCAGATCCACAAGTAGGGCACAATTTATCATCTCTCTCGTGATTTGGTCATATCTACCAATTTCAATCATTAATTTATGATTTCCTATAGTTCCTGTAGTTCTTTTTTCCTCGATTATCTTACGGGATGTCTAGAGTATTCCCTAGTAACAACAACTAAGTGATTGCGAGATGTGGCTAATAACCGAACTTTCAACATTGCACTTCCACGCCAGTTAATCTACCCAGACCTTGTGTCACAAGCACGGCCCAATTGCAACAAATCGTATCGGCGGAAAATTAGTTCGAAGGCTCCAGTCATCTTAAAAATTCGTTATTAGTTGGACTAAATTATGAATTGTGTTGAGTTAAAGTGCCCCTTTGATCAATTTTTTGATTTTGATATTTTTACATTTTCGTGTGCTATTAGACTTTCTTACTCACCTTGCCAAATTTTAATCCATTACGAACATAAGTCATTTTATTTTAACATTTATTTCCGAGAATTTACGGCCGCCATTAATCAACCTTGTTCCGAGGCTTGGTTGCGAATGGGAGAAAATGACGTCAACACATAGAAAATTGCACGAAGAACAAATCCAAAGTTTTTGTTGCTTTTCGCGTGATTTTCAATACTCATTGTTATTATAATTTCAACCCGTGAGATATGTTTGAGTTTTTGACGTCACTTTCTCCCATTCGCAACCAAGCTTTGGAACAAGGTTGATTAATGGCGGCCGTAAATTCTCGGAAATAAATGTTAAAATAAAATGACTTCTGATGTTCGTAATGAATTGAAATTTGGCAAGATGAGTAAGAAAGTCTAATTGTACACGAAAATGTAAAAAAAAAATGAAAGTCAAAAATTTGATCACAGGGGCACTTTAAATGTCGCTTCAAACTTTTGTAACAAAGGAAAATTTAAAAATGTCGTGTAAGGTACGATCCCGAAATAAGGTCAGCTACAATTTTCGGAAAGGATAAACGGCTGTATCGGGAATAAGATTCCTTTACTTAAAATTCTCTGCTACTGAAATATGCAGCTAAAAGAACTGAAAAGATCAAACTATATTAGCTTTCACGTAGTCTTCTTTAAAATCAAACAATATGGAAAAACAGTACAACGCTATTCCATAAGCTTCCCATGCGTTTTCCTAGATATCACTCGCTGGGTGTCCAGCTTGTTTTTCAAGCAACCGTTATGACTTTCATTTTGACACGGGTTTCAATTTCGTCATTTTCGCGCGTCGTCAAAGGTTCGCGGGAAAAAAATATCCACAGAATAAAGATAAAAGGTACAACTTGTTTGTCATAATATAAATGTAGGGCGCCTAGCTACGTTTGGTCATTTATACTTTTTTATTTCTTAACTCAACTTCGAAACCGTGTAGAATAGAACTCTTTTCAATAACGAAAATTTGTTAAATCATGGGAAGAACTTGAATGCTACATAATGACACAACTACGCAACTTACAGTTTTGTACAAGCACGTTCCCTAAAGGTACTAACATTTAACTTTCGGCGTCGAGTTTAGCAAGAGCCAGTCCGTTGATTATTTCCTAAATTCCTGCTTTTTTGCCGGCCAGTTTGGAATGATTTTCGCGCATTCCGCGAAAATGAAAGGAGTTTGGGTATCTGACCGTATCTGTTTCCAGGTTCCTTCTCTTTGTAGCTGTTTGTCGCAAAATAAGTACCGTTGCCTAGCTATCATTGAACCTCTCTTGCTGGAAAAAAACCCATTTTTTAATGAATTTTCGCTCTTTGTTTTGCAGCTCACCACCGGACTTTCCGTTATCCGGGGGTTCGTGCTCGAAATTTTACGTACAGAAAAATCATTTATAAAATGCTCAAGGAAATGCGCGCGCTATGATTGGATAAACCGAGTTCATTATAACTCGATAAAGCACGCGCGTGACGTAAGGTTCAGTATAACCGTTTTTATTTTATAAAAGAAATAAAACTTGTTCCTCGTGCATTGTTGAGTTATATAAGCACGCGGGAATTTTTAAGGACACTCGAGAAGTGCAAGAAGCACTCGCCTTTGGCCTTTCTCATGTGTTCTTAAAAATTCCCGCGTGCTTATTGAACTCAATAATGCACTCGGCCCCCTTTTTTTCTTCTTTAATGATCGTATCAATTACAAAATTCTCGATTGTGATTGGTCATCTGCGCGCCTATTTCTCACCTTATTGTCACGTGGGTGTCTTAATGCATGCTTTCTCGTTTTGGTGCCAGTACACTAAACTGATAACAGAAAAAGAACTGAACAGAAACAACATACGTGTACGCATTCTCTTTTAAATACCTCGATTTATTGCAACAACATTACGCTTATTTATTCATTAAACAGAAGAAAATTCGAAACTCGTGATCAAGCAGTGCTTCTTTGTTTCTTCAGTGGCTGAGGTAAGGATTACTTGCTGCCTTTTCCTGTTGAAAAAGGAAACCACAACGTCAACCTTCACTTCACTTTCCTTGGAAATATATTTTACATATAGGTTACATAAGAATGCAACGCGTAAGCGTAAGATGGCTATAGAGCGTTTTCATTCACGTGACCAGCGGCCATATTGGTTTACCGAAACAAAAGGAAATGTTTGCATAAAAATAGAGTTCAATTCCCGGAGGATTGGTTTGGTACACCAATATGGCCGCCGTTTCTTTGTTTTGGAACACCAATATGGCCGCCGTGACGTCATATGAAAACGCTCTATATAAAGGCTGTGCCCAAAGCAAGAGATTCATCAGCGCTGGCGTTTGTCCCCAGCTTTTCTGCAGCATGAACAGACTAGAATCATCAATGAAATAGCCCGTGTATACGGAGCGAGTGAGAAAAAGCAATTGGTAAGCAGAGTGAGCCAAGCGCTGGCCCGATGACTTGGCATCTTTTCCATCACAGAGTTAATTGCCTTTTCATCACCAAATCTTCTTCTACGAATCAATAAATATAACAGAATGGGTAGCTAGAGATAGCGTTGTTCAAAGTGTCTTAACAAGGAGCACAACACATTCATGTATGCATTAACCATCGTCCTCAGGAGGTCAAGTCGCACGCCTAATCTAACCTCATCTTCCTGTTCTTATAACTACTTTCCAGCATTTACTTGTTGCGTTATGACTGGGAACGAAATTATTCAAGTTGAAAGTTTTTTGTTATTTTTTTCACTGGTAAGCGAAAACGAATCATGGAGGCCAGAAGGGAAAACGCTATAGAGAATAAAAGTGGAGAAAAACAGTGGAATGTAACAGTGGAGAATAACAGTGGAGTCAGAACGAGACAGCTTTGGGTGGGGTTTATGGAATGCCTTCACCAAACTGGCGCGGGATAAGGACAAATGAATAAACACAAGTTCACTCTTGTCTTATATGACTAGAGTACGTACGGACAAGTTTAAATATGGTTATTATGAAATGAGAAATTTGACACCCCAAAGTCGGACAGGACCCGAATTTACACGCCCCTTTGAGACATGTTTCTGTTTTTGCAACTTTTATGTTTGTGATTTTACACAGTGACGGCAGAACAATCGAAAAGAAAAATAAACGACTTTCGCTTGCCATACGCATCGTCCCGCTTAACGCCATTGTTGTCCTTGTTCAAGATCCCTTAAAGAGGCAGTGTCATCAGGATTTTGTGACAACTTTGAAAATGTGAGGCTGACGTTTTTTAAGTTGCAAGTCATTCAGACACACTTAGTCAATGACCAGAGACATTCCTCCACTGTTGTGGTATATCTGGGTGGCAATTTATTACAAAATTGGACCACTATTTTTGATTCTGTTAATACAAAAACATTGTTTGGTTTTTGATATAACACCGAATCCATATGATACTGCCCCTTTAATATAAGGTATAAAACCGGTTGATGAGTTTCACTACCACTGCAAGGATTGTCCTCATTACAAACAACTGATGTTGGAGGTTTTATGGCATGACGACAAAGGTTTTGAACAGCCGGTTGCACTTGTCCAAGTTCATCCACTCGAATGCACTCCAGCTTACGAGTCATTGACCCAACACCGCAACTCGTAGAACACTGAAACACGAGACAAAGCAATGATATTATGCTTAAGTTTCAGTGTGTGTTTTCTTAATACTGGAAGAGTTGGACTATTAATTTTATGAGTTGAGAGTGGTTTTCATTTCAGCGTATATTAACCAGTCAGATAAGTCAAGTTGATTTTTACTTTCAACCAAGACTCGTGAGAATTGGTTGTATGGATTAACTTACAGGTCTGATTTGTGAGGGATTTCTATTAACAATTCCTTTGTTTTCCCATGTTACTAAAAGTTCGATTGCTTAAGCCAATCATATGCTACCCGCGAATGACAATACAGTGGAACAGCCTTATTATAATCTCCTGACTGCTTCATAGTGGCTCCATAATGAATAAATCGTGTGATGCGGTCCATGCAAGGTCATGCAAGCAGATCGAGTTTGATTATTTGGATTACTGAAACCTCTCATCAATAAAACCCTTAGGGTCGATTGTTAGACAAGAGTTACGAAAGTCTTAAGTTCGCATCCTTACCATGTCTACCGTGTGCGGTGAGATTTGTTAAAGGCTGCATGCCGACTTGTAACCGTCATAAATAGTTTTGTTTTAATATTTTTTTAACCAAAGAACGTTTTAGTTTTAATAATTTACTTTAACGTCATAAATTGTTCCTTGTTTATTTTGCTAATATGTAATTAATGTAATAAGCCAACCTCAGACCAAGGCAAGGTCTTCCATTCTGCTGGACACGATATTTCATTGCACCGCTGAAATAAGGTCACATTGGGTTTGGCGCTCATGTCACATGCCGAGTCATTAAGTTTCTCGTAATACGAGTCGTTGATTTGCTTTCTACAGTAAAGAAATCGAGAATGCTCTCCATTCCCACAAGTTTTTGAACACTTGTTCCATTCTGAAAGGTGCCACCTACGAAGTTAACAAAATCAGGGATTTTAAGATAAGAACGCAATAACTCTGATCTCTTCTGATCTTGTTGCTTCCACTACGTTGCTGGAGCCAAGCAGATCGGTCCACGACTAACGTTTTTTCTAGCAGGACGAAAACGTTTGGGCGATAAAACGAGTGGATCCGAGGAAACATGCATGATGTGATGGGCAGTGGACTGGATTCAAATTAATATATGTCGATAATGGTTCTGCTCGTTTCAACGCCCAGCATTTTCCCGCCCGGCAGAATGATCTCCAAGCGAAACTGGCCGTGAGCATCCATTTGTTAGTGAATTCTCTCGAACCAACTGTGAGCGTATTTATCACGTGCACCGTCCTATAAGCACCCGTTTGGTACCGTTTTGTACCTATCATTCAGACAAATTCATCTCCAAGCCTCTTGTATTGGGTCTTTCTGCGTGTACCGGAACACATTGTTTCTATTGTTTGTGAGGCTTTGTATTTTAGTCTCGTTTTGGAGTTATTGTTTTCTGTCTTTTGTTTCATGTCATCCGTGCTCCGGTACACACAGAACTGAGGAACCCTTGTATTAGTGATATTATGTACTGTGCGCTAGGCTTAACTTGATTTCAAATACTTGGAACATGCTCATAGTAAAGCCGTAATTTTCTGGTAGCTGTAGTAAGTAGATAAGTACATATTTCCCGCTCTTCTCAGGCAGAGAACTAATAACCACCGTCATTGCCTTTCTTTCGAAACCTTCAAAGAGAAAGGGTTACGACAGACGGTCCACAGCTTAGCATTTATGTAACGCGTTCATGTTTGCTGATATTTAGAATTACTGTATTACAAGAACCACACATGTGTTCATTGCAGTGCGAATACTAGCAAATGTCTCCTTAGCCCCACCGTTCTTTACAGCCTCCGGCTAACGCCTTTATACATTTAAAGCCAACACTTACCCTGGAGAACAGCTTTGTGCATTACAGGGTTTCTGTGATTCAGGCTTAGTGGTAGTACAAGACGCAACCGAGGCAGGAGTTTCGTCATCTGATCTAATACAGCTGACTTCTCGAGTTGATACTCCTGCAAAAAGTCATACTTTTAGTTAAATTTTTGCTCTTCTCGTTCTCACAGTTACTGTAACATTTTGTCACTTTTGCCATGTTTCTTTTGTTTTCTTTCGCGATTATTTTTTTCTTTAATTCCTTACATACTTGTAAATAATTGTTATTGCTTTATAGACCTCTTTAAATTAAATAGCAAATTGGAGCAAATACTAAGGAAAAAACATCGCACAATACTACTTACCAGAAAATATGCAGCTTTCTCGGTCTCAGATAAATTTAATTGTCTTGGAAAAAAACGCAAACATATTTTAACTTTCCAGAGCGCCATAATTCACAATTGAGAAAGAATAAAATGCACAACTGTCATTTGAAATGAGGTCTCATTCAAGGAGCCACATTTACTTTAATTTGTATGGATGGCTATGCATGACTCAATGACTCAATGGAAGAAAAAGGCTTAATGGTTTCATTGAGCTTGTTCTTCAAGGCGTTTTGTTTAAAGATTGTAACCGTCAAAAGTTATACCCAACCCCTCCCCCCTTATAAATCCCTTGTATCAGATACCTTGACCACATGTTCTGGAACACGCAGTCCACTCTTTAGCCATCCATTGTGAGGGAACAGTCGGGGCGGATTCATTCGATGATAATGGTCTGTAAAACTCGAAATCGACTCCCTGAGGAGTTCCACCAATGTAAACAAACTAAAGCAAAACACAGAATAGTATTATGATGATGTGCAATGTAATCTGACACTTTCTCAAAGCAGAACTAAGCCAATTATAACTTGTTTCAGCGCGTTTGCGTGCATGGTGTCGGTTTAATGTATTTGTTCCATTGGATTGTCCGCGGCGTCTGTTGTGATTGGCCAGTTCAATTTTACGACACCTATAGTGAAACCGCTCTTAGTATTTGCCTTTTTTAATTACAAGTCTGGAAATATTTGGAAAATTATGTTGTAATTGTTAATCAAAGACGCCTATGAGGCCACTCGTGCATTCGAAACGCTCTTTTTATACTGAATGGATGGCGGACAAGGAGTAATTTGTATAAGTTGAAATAAAGCAATTTTGTTTAAAAAACGATCAATTAAAAATCGTCTTAGGTGACATGAATATGCATCGTGTGAAATGAGAGAGAACTGGAAGACGTAATGCGTTAAATTTGTTGTGAACAAATTTGAACAATTTAAAATATTACATAATCCAGTTCTCCCTTATTTCAAACAATACATATCTGTGTAGAGAGATCTTGCTCGCAGGCTTCACATTTTAAAACAACATTTAACGTGCTGTGGCGTTTTCCTATTTAAAGTCTTGAAAATCGCATTTGAAGTCCGCAGATCGGATTTAATTTTCCCGACATCTGGTTTGAACTCAAAGAATTGATGATTAAACAAATTTAAAACATTACTTTATCTGGTTGTGTCACAATAAGACATGTTTTTTAAATTCATCTTTTTTCCAAAATTTCGGGTTTTTTTTTTCAACTTTTACAAGTGGCAGCGAAACTTCACACATTTAAAAACAACATTTATCGTTCCGTAGCGTTTTCCTAAGTCTCGAAAAATCCATTTGAAGTCCGAAGATCGAATTTAATTTTCCAGAGCTCGAAGCTTATGCACTGGTCAGCTAAATTACAAATATAATAAGTTTACAGCCGATCGAGTAAAATTTACCTCACACCAACACACCGCTGAAACTTGTTTTACATGTCGCGCATTCACGAGTTAAAAACGGTATACTCACCACAACAGTAAGCGGGGATTTGGTTGGACCATCCACAGTAATTGAATCTTTTTTATATTCAATTCTTGCCCCTTCGTAATAAACCGTACGACTACGACTAGGAAGGCTGATAATATATCGACCCTTATCGTTCTTGATGCCTATAACAAAAGAGCAATACATAGCACAATACTGGACGACTTATTGTTTCGTCGTATTTATCAGTTTAATCAGATGTGAGGCTCCCAGTTTTAATAGTGTGCCAAAAAGCTAGAAATGCGGTAACTGCAGTTGAGATTTGCTGAGTTGTCTTTTTAAGCAAAATAAGATAACCGTTGGAAAATGAAACATTTGAACTACTTGGTTTCCATGAAACTCTCAGTTTGGTCTTAGAGTAGTTCGCCTTCAAATGAATTGCTGGAATGTCCGATGGAAACAAAAATGTTGCGCGTCGGAAATGACATGCCTACTGACCAACTGCTGGCGAGTTCCTATTTGGAAAGTCCAAAATTTTATTTGATTCATTCTATTCAGTTTTCAAACAAGTACCTTGCATTTTTCCCTGATTTCAGCTTTCTTCGACGTTTCTGTCCTTACGCTAACCAGTACAGGTGTGTGAACACATGCATGTAACACTTAACAAAATGGACGAGTAACAAGCTTAACGGTAAACCCATTTGCACCCCCCGCCCCCTTCCCACCCATAAAAGCTGTATTAACTGGTCGGGGTTTATATTCGTAATAAACCTACCCAACACATTAGATGTTTTTTCTGATCTCTTCTTAAAACTAGCGTTTGTCGTTCCCACAGGTAATACAGCAATGGTATCTGCCTTGTTTGGGCCTGCAAGATCAAAATGAATTCAGAATCTAAGAAATATGCTAGACAGACAGTGGAACCCCGTTAACACGGACACCGAAGGGACCACGGAAAAAAATATAAACGGGGTGTCTGGCGCGTATTTAGCGGGTTCGCATGGATGACACAATTGTTAGAATTAGCCAAGGTTAACTTTGTAAACTATGAGATTGTTTTCACCGAGACGGGAAAAACTGTCCATTGTCCGTATCCGTATTAAGCGGGTAAATTTTAGAGAAAATGTGTGGGAGTTCAGCCGGGACCAAGACAACTGTCCGTAATAAATCGGGATCCGTATTAAGTGGGTCTCCATAAAGCGGTTTCGACTGCAATTATAATTCTTCATTTTCTCTACATTTAACAAAATGATTCCCTGACAACCGTTAGTTTGCCAATTTTGATAATTTTGAATAATTTGTTTAAATCGGGAGGCTCTTAGTGCGGTTTATCCATTGATTGTCAAAAAGAAGTTCGCGTTTGCTTTGGTTTTGCATTAGAAAAACTTAACTTATAAAAAGTAACATCAATCGTGACTGGTTAATTGGGAAGGATTACTCTGGTTTATCTATTTATTTTTCTTTCATATTTATATATTGTATCTCGTACGTTGTATCGTGTATCTTACATCTCATCTATCTATGCAGTGACATTCCTACCCCATTTACGGTGATTTTTTGTGTAAGAGGATTTCTCCAAGAGACACGCATTTCCATTCCCGCCACATTTTCCACAGCGATCATTTTTGACTCCGGACTCCAAAACATGGTCACAGCCAACAGTCTTGAAAAAAAAAATCACAATGTTTAATAACATAGACCCCGCGTTCTAAAGACAATATAATAATAAATGAACAAGCAAGCAAAAATATGAAAATTACCTAAATATAAAAAGGTACATGCATTTTTAAAGTATAGGCTACTTTACTTTATTTCCATACCATGCATTTCTCAGCTATGCAGATATCAAAATCATTCGGACGACTGGTGCATCGGGTTCCATCAGCAACGAACCCATGGTATGAAATTGAAGATCTCTTCCTGCAGGCAAGTTTGCAAGGGACTACGAAGAGGGTAACAATTTCAATATGAAAAGTAAGTTGTATTAAAGAGGCACTGTCCGGCCGAAATGGACAAATCACTTTTAGCTTATTCCCGCGTTATATCGCCAAATGCAAAAAAAGTATACAACTAAGTTGGATAAAAAGATTCTATAAAGCAAAAAAAAAGCAATAGTTTGGAGATAAAATGCAGGATTGCAAGGATTGAAGTGGATTACAGTTCATGAAATTTGATTTATTGACATTGACAGGCGGTCAAGAAATCAAACTTGCCATTCTTGTGAAATTGTGACTTTTCTCGCCGTTATTTTGTCTGTTTAGTTCATATTTCTTTGCTTCTATCACTTTTGGCGATGGTTTCTTCCAATTTCAAGATAACAAAGTAAGCTTAAAGCAAGCTCCTGGCCATAATCATGAAAACACGATATTCAGTGGGGACAGTTTCCTTTCAAGTTTGTCTCCAGAATGGGACTCAGTCTTAGTCTCCGAAGAGCTCGAACCCACGCCTTTCCGATCAGACACTTAAATTGTTTAAGCTCCGGGGAGACTGGTGATGAGCTTGGTCATTTACTTCTGTTATGTTCATACCTGATACACTTCCTGTATACTGCTAAGGTCAGTAAAGCGTCATTTGTGGTGATAAAGTAATTTTGCGATTACTTTGGTTCAAGTTTGCATTGCTACGCTTTGTGATTGGCTAAAAAATCTCGCGCCACTTTCCCAACCAATCAGAAGTAAAACCAAAACAAATTGTGACTTGCTCGCATGCGTTTTCCCGCGCCTGGCTTTGCTTCGATTTCTGATTGGTTCGTTGGTATGTGTTCCCCTGCTGTGGTTGGCCAGAGTCATTGCTTTGGTTTCCGTTTTACGACGCTCAATAAAAAACCGATCTAAGGAAAGTTACCACGAGTCTCTGGTACCTTAGATCGTCCGACCGGTGTCAGTAAAATGGTAGTGACCTTTAACAAAAGGAAAACTTGGGTTTGGGTCCGTGGGTGAAATCGTCAAGTGTGACCATTCGATTGAGGCCTGTTAAGCAGCGTGTTTTCATGTTGCTTTTTTTTCAAAATTTCACATCAACATGAGATTTAGAAGTAGGCTCTTATTTGCGTTTTGGAACGGCTCTTGGGTGTGAAGGTGTATTGCAAACTGCAACTTTTTTTAGATCTTCGTGATTGAGTTTTTCTCGACATTCATAAGATAACCATCCACTTACCAGGAAGATAATGAGCGATCCTGCCTGGTTTAAATTTCGCGCACTGTGTATCGCGGTACGACGGCAGAGCACACTCAACCTAACATGAAATGCCATGAAATTGGATCATTTACATTTATATTTACTACCTCAAACGTTGACGCAAATTTTCTTTGTCTAATCTTTAAAGTGCTACTGTGATTATAATTCTGCCTTCCTCTTTGTCTTCCGTTTTGAAAAGTAGAAGTACTGAATACTTCCCATGCCAAATTGCCAAGCGGAAGGACTAGTTATTTCAAACGTAAAGTTCAGCTTCGGCTTGCAGCCATTTTTTGAATTGATTCAAATGGCCAAGAAGGATTGGATGACGTCATATTAACAGAAAGAAGGCTGCTCCCTGTGGACTGCTTCATTGTGTGGAAAGACTGATCTCGCATAAACAAGGCCTTTTTTCGTGATTCTAAAATGTATGTTTTTGTAAACATACAAGAACATACTCACACATGAGAGCCGCTTTCTATAATAATTGCAGGCTTGAGTTTTGCGAACCGAGTAATGGCAGATGAGGTTTTCACGATTTTCAGCAAGCTATTTCCAGGCTCAGTAAGTTTATATTGTTCTAAATTATAGCGGTTAGTGTAATTTTTAACCCATTGGATGAATTGAAGTAAAAAAGAAATCGAAAATAAAAATAAAAATTTTCGTCGTAGTAGCACTTTAAATATCGCATTATTAACAACATGCATGCCCTGACATAAAAACAAATTTTCTCTTACATACCGTACACGCTCTATTAATCAATTAATTACGTAATTAATATTAATTAAGCCCCCCTTTCTTTTAAGCCTCCTTCTTTATCAACCCCCACCCCCCTCTAAGTTTCATCATAAGCAATAATTTTGAAAAAAAGTCGATACCTCCTTAAATGACCAAAACCTTTAATTTAGATGTTCTTTCACATGGTTTTGTCACAATATAATTTATCAGTTCACTTGTTGTTTACTTGTTCTCTTCTACATCGGGTTGATCCTGTTGATCTAGATACAACTTGTTTAACCACCCAACTTTCCAGTTTACAAACCAGCGAACCTCTGAATCAATTGTTTGATTATTAGTTAGATTTTAAAAAATATATACTTTTTTGCTCAATCTTACCTCTGAGTTGCATATCTTCCAATGGCCCTTAGCTGGTCCCGAACATTCCTCGCCTCCATTTTGGGGCCTGCAAACACATAACAGTGTGTATTTCGGTTCACAAGACAAGCCTAGAATTATCCGCAATTTTTATTGGGGAATGTGAAAAACAATTCTTATATCGTCTTTTAAGGCCATTTTTGTGCAATAATCCGATCGGATCACGAAAGTAGAAAACCAAAAAGGTCAAAAAAACATTTTTTAATCCAGGAAAAATAGAACAAAAAATAATTTGTTTGGCCTACAACCACTTTTGAAATTTTTTGATAAAGGTGTTGACGGGCTTGCACGACTCCTGCTGTTCGTAAATAGTTTTAAAAAGTCTTCATAGCTTATATCTCTCAGTAATATGTCTTTAATAAGGGATTTCCCTTTGCGATATGATATAATGAGAGACTTATTAGAGATATCTGTCAGATGTAGAGTATCGTGACACCTCCCCCTCCCCCCCCCCCCCCCCCCACCAGCCAGCTTGGAGTTATAAGGTATTATTACTTACCGTGGGTTAGTACAACTTCTCTCTCGGTACTGTACACCTCCTCCACATGTTTGACTGCAAGGACTGTAATCAGACCACTCACTCCACTCCCCGTTAGTCCTCGGAGAACCATTGTCAACGCACTCGCCCTGTATACACCACTAAGGGCCGGATCAAATAAGGCGAATGAGAACTCAATATGAAAATGCTAGGTCCAAAAGTAGGTTTCAAAACATTAAACTGATGAAAAATAGTGAGGAAAACTACTTTTCGCCTGTTCCTTAGCTCGAATTGCCTTCAATTAGCTTTTGCATGAGACTAAATTCGAAAACTTGTTCTTCCTTTCAGCTTTCTATCTCCCAGAAGATGGCCGGGCATGCATTACTGTGACCCTGACTTATATTAAAGTGTCACCAGACCGGAAGTGATTCCGAGAGAAATTGTAAACGAATTCTAACAACCATCAATATATACGTATCTTAAACTAGAAACTTTGAGTACCACAAATGATTACTGACGCCCAAGATTCCCAGACAACAAATCTAAATTCCCAGGAAAATATGCAATAGCTTGAAATCTTAAGACTTTGATATTTTGTTCAGGTCTTTATATATAAGGCGTTGGTTTAGAAAGTGTTCGGGATAAAATGGAGAATTCTGATAGATCTGTATGTTTGTTTATTTGGCTAGATAAAATGATGACAAACCTATTTTTTACTCGTGCCGTTACGGCAACGAGTTAAGGTTTCCCCTATGTTTTTCTTTTTTTTTTTTTTTCCGTGTTTTCGGATCTACTTTTGTGCATCGCGTTAGATCTGGGTACGAGAATACGCACGCATGCACTGCGAGAAAATTTTGAGCTCACGATACTTGGGATTCGGTGTAATCGGCGTCGTTTTGCAAGCAAAAGCGAAACAAATTTGGGTTTTATTGTTTGTTGCTGTTTACTCGTGCCGGGTACAGCAACGAGGTATGGTTTTTACTCCGTTTTTCTTTTTATTCTTTGTGTTTTTCTTTTACTCTTTTATTGTATTTTAGATATTTTATTATACACACGACCCCACAAGCTAGTGAAGCTTTAAACTTTTATCGTGTCTAAATAAAGGTTTTTGTTTGTTTGTTGATTGTTTTTGTCTCTCATTTGTGCATCGCATTAGATCTGGGTACGAGAATGCGCAATACGTAAGTGTTGGCCCGCGAGTAACGTACATTACCGGCACGAGTATAGGCTACGCGCAGCCTCTTGTTAGAAATAAAGGTTCATACTAATTGAACTACTTAACGTTGGATAAAATATAAAATAAAAATTGAACTTTTTCCGGTTTCACCGCGAAAAAATTGGGTCGATCGGTCGGGGATTACATTTTTTGTTGCCCTTTTCTTATTACGTGTATTTACATTACATCATTACATGCATTTATGTATCACAGACATACATGACGTGGTCCACAGCTTGTTCCATCAGCAGGAGCGGCCAGTTTCGTTTCACAAACTCCCCATGCTTTCATGCAGTACAGAGAGCCACAGTTTAGCTATTAATTGTAACAAGATTAGAATCAGGCATTATTATATTAGCGATGATGATATACCAGAACTTTAATGGCTGCTAAAATTGGGCCTGATCGCAGGTTACAAGTTTCTAAAAGCGCTTAATTCTAAAAAAAATATGAAACACCAAGCCAGCTAGTTCAAACTAGTGCGAATTGAAATAAAAAGTGAATAGACTCCAGTTACAATGCAACCGCTAATAGACGAAGAGAAGAAAATTTCGTTGTCCAGCGCAATCTCCTGATCGAACTTTTGCCATTTACGAGCACATTGCCTAATTTCTGTTTTCAAAGAGTAAATTTGCAATGGTTACAACGGAGCATCAGTTAAACTGTTCTCTACTCTGTTTTCTACGACGTGCTTTGCCTCACAAGTCTTCTCCCATTTTCGTTTCTTGAACACTACTGCTAAATATGTTCATCTGTCTGCCGAAATTGTTCCTTCATCATCATGGCTGCCACCACTCGTGGACGCCATTTTGTCTTGTCTTGTAAAAGTCTGTTAAAGACTCAGCAGCAAAAATTAAAAAGAGAAAGGGGATAGAAACTTTACAAAATATATAAGAACTGACTTTCCATCCACTTTCTTTTTGGCAAACTGCTGTATATGTTGTGATGCAATTTTATCCTTGGTGCAAATTTTATTTTCCTTTGTTTAAAACTCATTATCATACATTATCATACATTACCATACCCAAAACAAAGGAAAATAAAATTTGCACCAAGGATAAAATTGCACCACAACATAATGTACTAACCCTCTGCTGGTAACATCGTCTGTATCCTACGCCATAAAGAAATTCGCACTGAACATCTCCATCAAACACAACACCAGGTAATTTCCTGTCAGTTATCTTTGTTCCAGAAAAACCAGGGAGAGATATACGTGGAGGATCATCCAGACATTGCTTCTTTGGGTTTCTAGAAACGCATATAGTTGTTTTATAAATGCAATAAAACGGGTTTCAAACTAAATTAATTCTTAACCAACTGAAAAGTAAAAATAAGATCTGAGCCTGGACCAGATCCAATACAACCACTTTAGTTTTGCCTAAGTACCACTTTCTTTGTGAACAACGGGGAGTTCTGCCATAAGACCCAGGGAACAGCCATGGGATCGCGGTTTATCTCACCCATAGTCACCATGGAGGATTTTGTGAAACAGGCCCTAAAAGCAAGCCCCAGTTCTACCAGAGATTTGGCATAGGTACGGGGACGACACCTTCGCATCATGCAGTATTTCATCAATGAGTTCAGTGAACACCTCAACACCATTAGCCTCAACAGCCTCAACAGCATTAGTCAGTTCACCTTTTGGTCGAAGAAGGAAATTTCTCATGGCTTTTCTGGACACTTACATCCATGTCAAGGATGATGGTAGTATATATCATGATCACAGTCTACAGGAGACCCACCTGACACGGATCAATAAATTATATTCCTAGATGATTAGAGTTGAACACTTGGTGACTTTGGAGCAAGGAAAATAGACAGAACGACACCACGTCAGGGATGCATTGCGGGCTAACGTCCTTTAAATAAGCCCAAAGTTGTCTAAAAGAGACGGACTTTTGGTTCTTAAATATGACAGAGGCACGACAATGTTTCTCATTATTGTTTTAAGTGGATTTAACTTTAAGATCTCAATGTAAATATCGGCTGCTCGCACCGTGTTCACATGTGCGTTTTCTCCCAGTCTAAGTAACGTCCCTGCTATCCCTAACCTTAGAAACTTTTGAAGCTCCTTTCGGCTGCACGAAGACCATTTCAGAGCTCCTGTTCCACCTATCAAAACACTGGCCATGATATTTTGTCCACCTTTACACTTGTTATTCCCGTCATGATTTAAACCAAAACTAAAGAAGAGAGTGAAATCGAACGGTTACTACACTGAAGCTTTTTCAGATCGCAGCGTTCATTTTGTGCCGCTAACAAAAGGCGATTTGCCCCTCTCTACCTTGATTGTACTCTTCATTTCCACTCTTTTCAAACTACGACATTTGCTATTGAATTTACAAAAACTAGTATTTAGCCATGCGCGTATGGGTTACATTCTAAAACATAATTTGACGTTCTCGCCGTGGGGAGGGCAACCCATGCCAAAGAGAAGTACTACGTTGAAAACGTTACTACAAAAATAAAAACAAAGAAAACAAAAAGAGGATGGGAGAATAAAGTCAAGCTGGCTTAGCTTTTTTCAAATTTTGCTTTGTGCCCAAACCCGAAGCTAAAATTGAATATACTTGCCCCAGAAAGGAAAGGAAGCTTCGTTTTCATGTTGTAAACAACATTTTCAGTGGTTGCAATTTGCTTAATAATGGTCAGAAAACGACATAAGTGGCTTCAAATTGTAGTTTTTTTGTTAAAAAATCTAGGCGCCAATGCCAGCACGATATAAAATCTTACTTGTGTCCGGTTTCATGTGCAAGAGTTTTTGCAGTCTGTAACCCTTGATATCTGTTCACATTAGCAGTGGTTCTGGATCTACACAATCCTCCTAAGAGAGCTAACCCTGAAGAGATCATTACAAGATTACAAACACATATTCGTATCATCAAATTTCAAACATTTAATTCCTATAAATTATTCAGTTGTGAAAGGGTCAGAGCAGTTTTTTTGCATACTCGAAAGTTCTCAAGCTCATTATAAGATTCCATCACGTTTGAACAAAAAAAAAAATGATAACCGTCACAGTATCTTGATTTTCGCGATTTTATTCGTTGGGTTTCTCTGTATTTACTGATCAGTTTGAGAAGCTTAACATCAAATATTCCAAAGATTGTTTCATCAGGTATCTAAACACCTCGAAGTTCATTAACAAAGCTCGGCTGCGCCTCGGTTTTTTTTTCAATCCACTTTCTCAGTGTTTTGATATCCTGACGAAACACTCTTCCAAATTTTCGATATATTATTTTCCAAACTCATTAATAATTAACAACTATTCACGTCAGTGTAGGTGGGTAGTGGTGGATATTTACCTCGCCGCGAAAAAGTTGTTTTAGTATATACTGAAACAGTGAGATGATATAACGAAAATGATGCTTTTTAACTCATTTATTCCTGTCAACGATTACAATTTTCGCGCGCAAATTGCTGGGAGGTGAATAGCACTTGCTATTCCGAGTTTCAGTAGCCAATCAGAGGGCGCCAACAATGCTATACACTGTTTCAGTATATACTAATTCATACTGTCATTAGCCAACCAGAACGCCCCATTCTGGTCAAGTGGACGAGTTTAGAAAGCCAATGAAACACCAGTTGAAAATCACATGGTTTTAACAAATTTCAAACACATGTCTGAAAGTGTTTCTTATACGGAAAATTATAGGGCTGGTTGTTTAAACGAAGTTTAGACGTTGTTTAACAAAACCGCAGTATAAACCAATTTCAGTCTGGCCATCCCAGTATTTTTAAAAACGCTGTTTACTGTAAACGGTGTTAAGAATCATGCAGCACTGGATGAAAAAACATATATGTCCTTAAAATGACCCACTAGACGTGAAAGGCCATTAATTGTCTTAAACAACGGTCTAAGTTAGATTACGTTTAAATTACCGGGCAATATTTTCTCCCAACTAGCCGGTGATATAATTCTGTATTGACGCATCAGAATTGCAATTAATTACTGAAAACCTCACAATAATAAACTGAGTAAAAAACAAAGACTTCGCTAAACAGTCATATACTGTTGACTGACAAAAAAGTAAAAAAATAAAAACAATCTTACCTCCATCAGGACCTCTGTTTAGAGAAAAAAAAGAATTTGTTTAGCACTGACTGGGAATACTGCACTTAAACAACAGAAATTTAGTCTGCGGCATTATTATTACAATTATTATTTCAATTTTACATAACGTAAAGAAAGTTAACCTTATAGGCTCTTTCTTATGACTTTAGATCTGTTATATACGCTTGAAAGAACCAAAAATTCGAACTACTACAAAGCTAATTTACAACTCCAAGGCGTAGAGGAATAAAACAAAAGAAATTATTTATTCATCCCTGAACCTACATGCGATTTCTTTTGTTTCATTCCCCTAAGCCTCTGAGCCAAAAAAGAATTTTAATATATCGAAATAGGCCTTTTGAAATTTAAAGTCGATTGACGTACATCTGAATTAGAGAAGTCACATCGAAGTAGTTAGGATCGTCTTTTTCCTGGGGCTTGTGATTATCTGTCCACTGGCGTAACTTGTCCAATTTCTCTTTGTTAGAAGAACTCACTGCTACTTGCAGCTAAAAAGAAAAATATTTTATGCGGTTTTTCTTGTGTCTCGATAAACGTTGATGAAAACCAAACATTTGCACAGCTTTTTTATGTCAAACTCGGCACTAACCCTAACCCTAACCCTAACCCAAACTAGTGCACTTCACGAACGAAATTTTAGGTTTAAATCCTAAAGTCGAAAATAATAAGCTTAGGAGATCCCCTGTTTTTCTTTTGTTTACCGTCGTCCGACCGACCCACATTTTGGCGTTTTCAGAAAAAGACAGAAAGAAAGGAAGGAAGAATAAAAAAGAATGATATTCCATACCATCTCTAGACGGTAACCGAGGTCACACCTGAGTTGTGGCCAACGAAGGAAAAAAGGTGGAATAGCCTTTAAGCCAAAAATAATTTTTATCTCTTCGCTCGACTCCCTGACCAGCAATTTTCCGTTTACGACCGCACCAGAAGTTATATATCTTTTCATTGGCGTGTGGTTACCAAGACCACCTTTACATCTGTTAACAACTTTTAAAGACAGATACAACACTTTCTAGAACATTCTTTCGACAGACTTTTGGGGTAATCCATCTTCGCTTCTTGGATAACGTTCACAACAATTGTTTAAGATTTCTTATTATTTATATTGTTTGTAACAACATCACCTCCTTGTTGGTGACAATAACAAGTCGGCTGACTACATAATTCACTTTTATTTTTCCGATTGAGTTATCGCGAAATGATCCAGCGACCTACAAAAACAAGCAGCAAAAGAACTGGGTTATTTGCCATACAATTATGATGATGAGTGAATAGCAATCATATAACATTATTGTTTGATTACAAACAAAGAGACCCCAAAAAACCTAGCTCAATCTCAGTTCATTTTGGGGGAGAAATGGTAGGGGCTTGGTGGATTGCGTGAGTGGGAGAAGGAACGAGAAGGAAAACGATAACTGAGCCATTTACCAAAATAACCACACAATGTAGTAACATGTCCCGTTAAGCAGCAGTACTTACTATGTTTGCTAAGAGAAGTAGAAAGTTGGCAGTTTCATTTCCATGCTTAGCAGCGACATTCTCATCCGCCAATAGCGCTACTTGTAAGTACTTGTGAATAGCAGCATCAGCACTCTTACCGCTCACCTCATCTTCTTTTTCTACAGTAGTAAAACTCGAGACTGCATCTGAAATTATAACAAACGAAAGATTGTCAAATGATAAGGACGTCGTACTTTTGTTCTGGAGATCGCTGGTTGAAGTCCTGGACTCTGCCTCAACCAAAAAAACTTTGCTCCGTAATGTCTCTAGTCACTCGGGTGCGTTAATGGGTACCGGCGACATAAATACTGAGCATGAAAAACAAAAATGAAATGAAAAAACTTTCACTGTCAGTTGGAAAGGAAAACCAATCGACCCTACTATTTGAATTGGTAATATATTCCTTGGGGTTCAGTACTGAGTGATACGCAGGTGCAGGGTTTCTGAAAGATTAACTCGTCCATCCTATTATTTCACATGAATAACAATACCCATGGAGGAATATTTTACTATTTCTTGGTTTTGTATCGAATTTCGATATAAAAGTGAGGAAATATTGCGTTCAACGGAACGTTAAACGAAAAATATTGCATTTCTTCTCACCAATGTTTGATACGTTTAGGACTATAACAGGATGTTGTTTTTAAATTACAAAAACCCACATTGTTGTTTTCAGAAATTATTGCATTATCAATAAGTAATTAACTTCAGGTGACAAGAAAGAAGCTTTCCATTAGCCTTGCAGTACAGCAAAGTGACAACTTGATTTCATCAGAAGGGTACGCTTGTTATAGAAGCAGAAATTTGAATTTTTAGTTTTTTTCGTTGAATTATATATAGTAACTTGGCAATTTCAAAAACAACAGTTTCCCATTACGATTAGCACAGAAGACAGTTCGGTGCTTTCTTTGGAAATGAATACGCGGAATTCTTAAGAATCATGTCTGTTTTACAGTTCTTTGGTGTTGCACTTGGGGTCTTCATAAGATATCTTCTTTATAAAGGAGTTTCGGGAGGTACGTACCTTTCTTTTACATACCAGCTGGTGTGCGCCTTGTCATGCCTTGTGTAAAATTGGAATTTCCAAATATTTTCCCTTTCGTGATACCAAGAACCGTAATTGAAACAAATTCCTCCAGAAGATCCGTTTTAAGAAATTTAGAAATGTTGTAAAAATCGTTTCATTACTGTTCCTACATGCAGTATACCCTCGCTATCTCGAACTCTCAAGGGATCGAAAGGGAAAATTGATTGAGAAAGCGGGGATTCAAGATGACTAGGGTGGTTTTAAATTTTCTAATTGAAAACAAAACTGAACTTTTTTAATAATCAAAGGGCTCTAAGAGCCATCTCGTGAATACGAAACAACGTAAAGTTAACAAAAAAAACTAACAAATTGAAATGAGCCATTCAAATCACATGGTTACCCTGTAATCCAGATACAACTCACAAGTGAGTTGTATCTGATATGTAAATTAGATACAACCACTAATGAGTTGTATCTGGAATGGGAATTTCACAAGTTGTTTTCTACATTCGCGCCCGTGTTGTATCGGCACTATACATTCACTCGGCTGCGCCTCGTGATTGTACAGGCCGATACAACACTCCCGCTCATGTAGTTAACATTACATACCGAGTTTGAAGTCGAAGAATGGAAGAGTAAAACAGGTTTAAAACGACCAAAACATCTTAGCGTAACATAAATATGTACATGTTAGGGCCTCTGCTCGATACAAGCATTCCGCACACTGGAGTGTTAGTTGTCGATAACTAAGTCTTATGTTATCGACAACTAAAAACGTAGTGTGTGAGATAGAAGGATGTTCGAGATAGCAGGGTGTTCGAGATAATGAGTTCCACTGTAAATCTACAGTCTCTTAACCCCTCTTGTATTTGTTTGATGTTTCGCAGAACCCTGCATAGTAAAGATCTTTGCAAACCCTTTCATCAACAAGGCGACAGCTCCACCCGAAATCCAAGTGGAATGTTTTAAAGATGCTGACAATCTCAAAAGTACTCGGGGATTTTATAAATAAAATCAACTGGGACAACACAAACGAGGTGGTAAAAAAAGTGCGCTATATTGGCTCGCGACAAAGATTATGAGCTTTTCGCTTTGAGCAAGAATGGTCTGTGTTTATCCGGAGCGGATATGAAAGAGAAATACCATATAAAAGGTACTAATGGAGCATAAAGACGGCATTGGAATGGAGAACAGTACGTTCGTTTATTCCTTGAGTAAGTATTGCTTTAATAGTTCCCTTCTTCGTCCATTCAAAATTAATATAGATAGGCAATTAAGAGAGACTATGTTCTGTCGTACTTTGTAATAATCTTTGCACTTTGTAATACCTATCGCTATCATGAGATAATTGTCTTTGCAATTGTAGAAATGGGCAGATCCGTTCCTATTAGTAAGTCCAAGCATTAAAATGTGTACATGATACCATTAGTATTATCGCGGTACCGTTTAGAGTATTGAGCCGAAAAAAAAAACATGACAGGAACCATTTGTCAGTCACGCGGTTTTTATTGTTGTCTCATTCATCTATCCCTATTAAAAATTGTCAAAGTGTCAGTTCATGTGTTGTTTTTGAATCGGTACCTCTATGAAAGGGTAAAATCCATCAGTTGAGCCACGCCCAGCAAACGAGATTCTGGTAGGTTCTGAAAATTTCCCACGAGCATCCTCGTCATTTTTATATATGCAATAACATTATTTCTTCTTAGCCTTTTTAACAAAAGATGTGCAAATGTTCATCTAATGGCCACATGTTTTCGTTGCAAAGCACATTTCAAATCAAATCATTGTTTAGCGTTCTAATTATGTTTTTCCAAGATTGCTTGCCAAATTTTCAACCACTTGGGTGTTATGGTGATAGCTATGACGATCGAGCTCTGCCAGACAAGTTTTATGTTTGTTGTGATAGGACGTAAAATACCTATCATTCAGTAGCACATATCATTGTTTGCTATACTAATGAATGAAATCCTTATGTGTCCGTAAATTTTTGTTCATAGCCCCTTCGCCAAATCTTCAACCACTTGGGTTGAAGATTTGGCGAATAGACGCTCTTGCTCCCGACAGGTTAAAAGTCTTATATCACCCGGTAGCCCGGTTCAGACGCTATTCTTCAATTGAGCCGAACCAATTCGAATTTAAGCCGACCCGTATTAGTTAATACCGGCTGAGTTGATTCAGACACCGAACTTAATTCAGCCGAAAATAATTCTGATGCGGACAAAATTGCGGATTCGGGTCAGCGAATACATTTGAATAATTTTAATACCTTTTAATAATTTATGCATTTAATTCGGCTCAATTAATCTGAAAAGCACCATCCGGTAGGGTCGCAGTTCTTAGAAGCTTCTATTTTCATTGGCCTTGTAAAACAAGGCTGTTATTGTTTTTAGGGTTAGGGTCCATTGTTGTGTTGTTTGTCCTATTGTTAGGTCTAAGCATCAAACCTGTTTTAGTTTCGTAGTTGACTGGCTCTACTGCTTTCCTGTGGACGAGATGTGGCTTGGCCCCACTTGCGGAGGTAGTGTGTTTGGCCAGATGATCCGGAAGGGGATGAACAAAGAGGGTGTCACGTGATAGTCTTATCATTCCAGTCTGAAACATGGTAATGAGGAGGAAAAGTAGTTTTAGAGCGATTTTTAATTGAATAATTTCGCGGTTGCTTTGGTTTTGTATTACTACCCGTTGTGACTGGCTAAACAATCTCGCGCTACCGTTCTCAACTAATTATATCATGAGCAAACTCAACACCATTTATAACTTGCTCGGTATATAAAGGCTCCTCCCGGTTCAGTTAAATTGATAAAAGACATTTGAGACATGGCGGCCGTTAGCGGTCGTGAGTTAAGAATCCATTTTGCTGCTATTCTTCTGTAAATCCAATCGTTACTTATCAGTAATAAATATATCAATCATTATCTTTTAGTGCGGAATTCGAATGCTTCAATATTCGGTCATGGTCGGCAGCCAATTAATTATATTTGCTTATGTCATCAGTGAAGCCCGCTCTCTCGACGCTATCTCCCAGATTTTTAACTTGCTCCGTTCTTTTGCAACATCCTGGGTGTTTCTTGGTGTTGCGGAAGCCATTGTTGGTTAGCTTTTGTGTTGTGGTGTGGGTATTGTTCAGTGTCTTTTGAATCTTTTGTTTTACGTCATTTGGTGATCACACCATCCGCAACACCAAGAAACTACCAACGTCCTATTAGATTGTGTCTTTAGTTAGATAACTGAAAGGAGCTTTGGAAGAAATGCTTTACTTGCGCAAAAGTCTGAGAATTCTGGAGGGATTTGCCAGTAAACATAACGGCCGGTAAACGTCGGCGAAGATATTGGGCTCATTGTTGCAAATTTTGTGGTAACAATTGGTGTAACATTGTGAAAACTTGCAAATATTCAGTGTTTTTTGTCACGAGTACCGATGAATCAGACGCCGTAATAGCCTGTTTATGTACAACTACTGCGTTATCTGTTCGCCGGCAAAGAAAAAGGGAAAAACCCCCATCAATTTGGGTAAAACCATGGATCGCAACAAAAGACGAAGACGGCGTATTTCACAAACTTTTACGCGATTTGGTTCATTCCCCATTCATTTATAAGTATTTCTTTGTCTTCAACTTGACATACAATTTTTTTTGTTGACTTTGCCGGAACGTTTCCTTAATGTTTCCGGCCATTGTGGTGTGATAAAACATACGGATACAAATTTCCCCTGGGGGATCCCTGGTACATATTTTGGCAGTTTTCTGACGAAAATCGCAGCAAAATCGCAGTAAAATTTGAACATGTTCAAAACACCTGCGACATCGCGGTGACGTGAATTTCCAAAATTGCAGTAAAATCGCCGCCCGTTCACACGCGCGCTTTTGCGTCGCCATGAAATCGCCGTGAAAATCGCCGCAAAAATCGCACCTAAAATCGCAGCAAAAATCGCTCGTGTGAACGGGCCTTAAAATCGCAGTAAAAGTCGCTCGTGTGAACGGGCCTTAAGAAAGCCAAACCATCCTATGAATTCCCGCGATTTTTACTGTTCGCTTTGCCCAGTCTTCTCGGGTCTTCTACCCTAGTACTACCAGAAGCCTTTGTGCGCATGGCGTCATGATACAAACAGCCTATTACTTAACCAAACGTATTTATGTTTTCTAAACATTTCAATAGATTTGTCATATGAATCCGACCCATATATGAAATAAAAGACAGACTTCATACCAGTCCCTTATCATTGCTCAAAGCCACCAAAGAACCCGGGTACGAAGCCTCTTCGCCAAGCAAGTATGAATCTGATTTCAAAGGCGTTCTAGTGACGTCACCATTCCTGTGCCTCGTCTCCAGCTCGAGGCCTGGTTTCACCAGCTGCGTATTTCTTCTCAGTTTTAGATGCATTTTCTTTCCAAACGCGTCCATTTTGTAATGCCACTCACCGCTGTCGTGTACCTCGCGTGTGTGTCGCTCGTGGAGCGTGTGAGACACGAAGTCACCTGCTGCATTTGACTGGTGTGGCTCGGTTATTTCATATTCGGGAACTAAAGAATTCAAATCAGATATTGGCAATTAATATCGTGAACCAAAGGAAAGAGTGACAGGTAAGTCTGAAACTTATTATTAGTTTTAAGAGCTATTTGTATTTGTATTTGTGTTTATTTATTTATTTATTTATTATTTATTTGACATCTGGGACAACAAACCATATATCATGCGAGAGAGCATTGTTGTGTTTTTGGCTTGCCGAGTATGAAAGTGTAACTATTTCTGGGATGTACTTTCAAACGTACTATAAACGTACTATCATCTCGACTGAGAGAAGTCAGTAATATACCATGCTTCTCTTTCATTTAATTACAAGATTGTATTTATGATTTTAATAGTATTCCTGATTGGCATAGCATATTTTCGGCTTACCATCCGCAGACGTCTGAACACCAAAGTACTGCTCTATCTCCAACTCTGTCATGTGATGATGAAGAGGCTATGGCAAAGATGAAATCATTAGAAGTTGTTTCTTTGACAAATTTGTACAGGATATTTACATTGTTAGCGGCCTTTATGGGTTGTTTAAATATCTTTGAAAGATCAGAAAAATAAAAGGTAAAGTATTTAAGATCCAGGTGGCTCACTACAGCCGGAGATTAATCAGGTCTTTTTATCATTTTTGCAGCATTGCTGTTCCCTATCAATGGGATGCTAGTCCGTCACAAGGTCACGTGACCAGCATTGTAAGTCGTCATTACATATAACCTTTCCAATTAATCTAAAAGCTCTTGGACTCCTCCTATTGACAGTGATAATGCAGTTAACGTCCTTTTTTAAATGCTAATGCTAATTTTTGCAAACTATTTTTAATGAAGTTTGGAGTTTAGTATCGTTTGTGTGAGTGACATTTAAAAATGAAATGCTATAATTTGGGGCAGTTTTTGTACGCGACTCAACCAATGGCGAGAAGTTTAGATTATGGTAATGGTTATTGGCGGCATTTGTTGGAGCGACATATTTCACCTTTAATCATAACTATAATATAACTGTAATAAAATGATCCATTACTTAATGACATTTTTTTTTACTTTTAGTCCTTTTTAGCCCCTGTTTATCGACTTTACTGAACGGAACAGGAAAAAAAACAGCCTCATCGTACAAATTTGCAGCCTAATATTCCCAAATTTTGAGTAGCCCATATTAAATATAGAAAAACAAATTAATTATCTTACTTGTTTGTGCTCAGATAGCGCTATTCCTGCAACTGAAGAGATTATTATTATGGTTAGTAAATAGAACGGCGTACTTTTAAAAGAGAAGATACTTTTGTTCATATATATGGTAAAGTGGGACACGATCCACAGGCTGGAGCTTAACTCAGTTTGTGCCTGTAGCATGAAGTAATTAGGAGTTTTGCTTCTCTCCCTGGATTGGATGCTAGTCCATCGCAGGGTTGCCCACCAAATTTTGTCACCGGTACCCATTTATACACCTAAGTGAAGAGATACAATGTAGAGCAAAGTTTGTTGTCTAAGAAAACAACACGACTTTTAAAGGCCTTGAACCATGGACCCGTCAGGTTGAAATAGAAGTGCAATGCACTACAACACCGCGTCTAACTGTTAATGCATATGTCTATGTAAGCAAGAAAGAAATTTCGCATACAAATAGAGTTTTATTTCTTTAAAGAACAAGTTTTCTCGGACAGCTTTAACCAAATTCAGTCAGCAAAATTGTTTGCCCGCCCTTGCCCGGAGGTTTTGAGAATCGAAGGTTTACTGAAATGATTTAACACAAGATTATGTTTTTTTTTTGCTGATGTTGTTTGTTTGTTTATTCACACAATAGGGCCATTTATACGACAGAAAATAAGATGCGTCTTATCTAAGACGCGACTTAAGTAAGACGCGAACCGATTGTATAAACAGTACAAAATAAGCATTCGTGTCTTATTTTAGACGCGTCTTATCTTAGAACAGGGTTTTCAGCTGTTCTTATTTTGTCCGCGTCTTAAATAAGACGTGAACTTCCTCGTATAAATGCTTTCGCGTCCTAAATAAGACGTGAACAACAAGTATGCCGTATCAAAAATAAGACGCGAACCATTTATACGTGATCTTCGCGTCTTATGTTGGACGCAAACGTATAAATGGTACACTTTGCATCTTATTTAAGTCGCGTCTTAGATAAGACGCGTCTTATTTTCTCCCGTATAAATGGCCCTAATGTGCTATCACTTGCCTCCAATTTTTGTACTCTGGTAGAACAAAACGATCTCAAAGAAAATTATAGAAAAATTCAGGTGAATAGCAATGAACAAAAGTTACAGAAATGGTCAAACAAATATAGAAACTTTAAAACAAGACCGAGACCAATGTACTACAATGCATTCTTTGCAGGGAGATTCGGTTGTTGCTAAAGGTGACCAATTATGTTGACTAGCCCATACTAAATGTTCTCAGCACAGTCAAACCTCTATTAAGCGGTCACCCTCGAGTAATAGCCAACCGTGACCGCTTATATTTTTAATAGAGGCGACCGCTTAAAAGAAGTCAAGTTTTCAATAAAATATGGGAAGCGATTTAATTCCGGGGATTTGTTAAGTGACTGCGTCAAAGACGGTGAACGCTTAATAGAGGGCCACTTAATCGAGGTTTGACTGTAGTATGTTGAAAATTTCCATCAAATTTGTGAGTGCAATATCTGAAAGCATGCAAACGAAACCAAACCTTACATGTTCCGGTGAAAACAAATAAAAGAAACCAACGTCTGGCAAAAGGAATCATCTGAAAAATAAACCAAACGAAAAAACGATTGCGTTTATTCGACTAAAACATTTAAGGACCTTTAATTTGAATCCATTCATTGGCATCCTCCAGTAGTAGCCTACTATATTTACATGTAAATTTGTGTTGATCAACTGAGTTGATAGGGCAAATTGGTCACCTTAAAGAATCACTCTGACGAAGGGCTAGCGCTTGAAACCTCAGATTTTGAATCCCTTTCTGATGGCCAATTTTCCTTATCAACTCACTGAGTTGATAAAACAACATTTTCATGTTTCATTTCCCCACTGACGCAGCAACACATTTTCTTTAGAAACTAACCTTTTTACTATTAAAATGTATACAGCTATTTCAATTGACGTTGTCTGGATGAAAGCTCGAAGCTACAAGCCAAGATAGTTGGGAGCGGCGCAAAATAAACGTTTTTCCAGCTCGTCGCATCGCTCAATCGCGCCGTTTCTTTTCGTTTCAACGCTCCCAACTCTCTGCATGCCTGGAACAGGCGCTCGATTTACTCGTTCGGTCTTGACTTGTAGGCTTTGAGCTTTGAGCTTTCACCCGACAAAGTTGATTGAAATAGCTGTATATGGACTTTTAGATTAGTCACAAAGTGTGAATTCCTTGTGCGTTTTGCAATTGCATATATATTGTATGTGGCGATGCAAGACGTGACCGTCCAAGGAAAATTTGTTGAACTATTCCAAATTGTAGCGCCCAGGAGTCAGGGCTCCTCTGTTTAAAATGAATGTTTCATTGTTCAGGGTAAAAAACAACTGGGTAACGTTCGTGGTGGTTTTAACTTGCAATTGAATCTGTGGATATCTTCCTGAAGTCTGACCTTTCCATGAATTGAGCGGTTATTTTGCAGCATTTTCGTGTCATGGTACTGGGTTTTTTTATGATACTTTGTAAATTGAAATTAGGATTTGACAATATTACTATACTGGCACTTTGGAAGAAAATTATACCAGACTTACCTTTAACAGTTGGCTTCTCCTTGTTTTCTGTTGCTTGTGCGCCCCACACAGAGCGAATGTGCAGTTGTCTACTGATCCGTCAGTCAATATCATTTGGAATGATCTCCACTTGTTTCAAAAGCTAACAATGAAAGACACCTAGCTTGTGAAATGCACAGATGCTAAGACTGTTGTTATGTCACAACCCTTTGAATTTATATTTCGAATCAGTGTTCTTTCACATGCAAGTAAGCTTTTCAAAAACTAAGACAATAGAAGCAAAATGTTGATTCAAGAAAGGTATAGAAATTGTGTCGATCACAGGTATCTACGGCTTTTTTTCTAAACCCATCGCTACATATTAAAGCAGGTCATTTCCAAGTTTAAAGGAAACTTTTTTATTCAAAACGTGACATTTTTATGAACAGCGAAAGGTCGGCACCACTTTTTACTAGTAAACTATTCATCATCATTTAAGATTGCAAATTCTCACAAAATATTATGTAATTTTAAGCGGTTGATTGGAATGTGCTTTTATGCAGCAGCCGCAATTATATCAAAGGTGTCTTAATTTGGTCTCTTTTTAACGGTTTATTTTCAACACGAAAACTTTAAAGCTGATAAATATATAAATTGTAATGAAATTCTTTATTTTTCAATGCAATTCATCATATTCCTGAACACTGTTTCCTCGAGGATGTGCCCCGAGTGGTTATTTCAAATTTTCGTCTTTTCTCTTTAATTGATAGGTGATAGACAAATGAACCAGCCTGAACTGTAAATAACATATTGCGCTTGCGTGGCAATAAACCTGGAGCATGCGCATTTACCACACTTGCACCTCAGCACTCCAAAAGTGAACATAAGTGGTAGAACTGACTTCTATCCTGACGACCGTGACGACAGTGAAAGATCTGAAGCGATCATATGGAAACCATTCATACACCCCAGAGAAGACCCAGGCGATCCAAATCTATCCCAGAAAGCATCAGTTTGTCACAAAATTCATTTCCCTTTCTGCGTTCCAAAATGGCGTCGGAGTTTCAGCAGCAACCGTTCCATGACCACGTTCATGGCGGAGGTACAAAAAACATTAGTCATTTATATAACAAGTTCAATTTATAGCGGATTACAAGAACAAACACACAAGACTTTTAAAAATGTTATAAAGAGAAAGGCCAAAACTTCCAAATAGCCCTTCTAGGACGACACAAAATAGCAAAAATGAGCAGATAGCAAGCCACGAAGTGCGCTCTTCGGTTAAAATCTGCTATTTTGGTTGCGAATCTCGCGCTCAAATTATGTTATCGGACCCAGGAATTTTGCTGTCGACCGCGCGCTCTCACTCTTTCAGTCGACCGAGGCGATTACTGATGTGGAAACCCTATAGTCGGTGACCATCTAGTAATTATTAACTTCAAATTCTAATTTAAAAACTTCATTAAATCTTCAACATTTCTTATTTCTCTAAATTTTACAAATCCTTTGAGAAAAACTGTTTCCTCCCAAACATACCCAAAAATCACCCAAAAATCACCCAAAAATCCATAACATAGATTCATGAGATGAGCATGGGGTTTTTGGATTGCTTGAAACGTGAACGAGATATTTCCATAAAGGTCCGGTAATGCGGGTAACATTTTCTTCCAACTTGTCACGCAACATTGTTGCAGTACAAGTTGAAAGGCGTTGTTGCGCGTATTACCATCTGCGTGAGCAACTTGTCACGCAACAAAAATCAGCGTTGCAAGTTGCGGCAATATGTTGTGCAAAGTAACCTTGAGTTCTACTTTCTGCAACAAATTTTAGTTTTGTTGCTCGCATTACCATTCACGTTACAACTTGCCACGCAACAAGTTTTAATGGGACGCTTGTGATTGGCTGTCAGTGCAGCGTGGCAGTTCGGCAAAAAAACAAAAAAACATGAGCTTCGGCTTCGAGCTCGAAATTTTACGTACAGAAAAATCATATTATTAAAATTTTGTCTATGGAAGTAGGCCTTTAATAATAAACCTCATAAATAGAATAAATAACAATAGAAAATAGAATGATTTAAAAAATGCACGGAAGAAAAGCCCCTTTGGGGAAAGGTAATAAAGTATGTATGTATGTATGTATGTATGTATGTATGTATGTATGTATGTATGTATGTATGTATGTAAGAAATGACATGTCCCCGAGATGTGGGTGTAAAAAGACAGCTGTCCAAACATTTTCACTAAGTAACATTTATTGCACGTTTTCAATAGAAAACGAGTCATAACGAGTCAGTTCCTCATTTTGGGTCTTTCTCCGTGTACCGGTACTCATTGTCTTCTATTGTTTGTGAGGTATTGTATTTTTGGTCTTGTTTTGCATTTGTATTATTGTCGTTCTTTGTTCCTTTTGTTTTACGTCATCTGTCCTCCGGTACACACAGAAACAACTCTCATTTCTCCCGTGCAGGGAGAGTCATGCGGCGGATCACGCGAACGAGCGCGAAAATCGCCTCCCGCGGATCTCGCGTGCATGATCTCAAGGGAGATCATGCACGCGAGAAGAGAAATGATGGACTACTTCTAGTCACTGTTTTCGGAGATGTACAATAATATTTGAACGCAATTGATTTTTAAATCAAATTTCAATCAAATTTAAAAATGAGCTCAGGCTCTCCATGTGCTTTATATTTGCGAGAGATAAACGTAGTAACATTAACAGCAGGCCCCGGTTGTTCAAAAGGTGGATAGCGCTATCCACCGGATAAATCACTATCCAGCGGATAACACAATGGATTTTGTTGATGCTTATCCACTGGTCAGTGATTTATCCGGTGGATAGCGCTATCCACCTTTTGAACAACCGGGGACTGAAGATATAGTTGGTCCAGATGAACGGACGACAGGCAGGACCGGGTCATTTTTGTAAAATTCAATTGAATTGTTGCGAAGTTGAGATTTTTCAGCAATATTGAAAATCCAATCTGGGCGAAAGCAACCATTATCCAGAAAGTTATTATTAGCAATGAAATATTAATATACTGATTCTTATAATAGCAGAACGATGTCATCATGAAAAGCCTTAAAGTTACCGAAAAAGAGAAACTATTGAAATAATAGGGCAATTTCAGCATCTGCACGCTCCCAGTCAAACGCTAAAAACTAGATTGTAAAAGTGATTCCATGATAATATTTCAAAATCTACTAATGAAAAATTCTTCAAATTTGGCAGATATTTTCTTAAACTGCGTTGAATAAAAAAGATAGGTCATGCTCGTTTAGTAGAGAAAACAATTACTTATTTACTAAGGGAACCGAATCCTCAAAAGAAACCCTCTTTGATACTTCAGAATGCGCGAGCGATCGTGCACGCGCAAATGACGCAAGATTTTATGCGCAGTTGTGATGCGCGGTGCAATACTACGGAATCACCTTATATGGATACCTCACAGTATTACGGACAGTCAGTTCCATTGTCCCGACGTAATTAGCTATTTATATGATTTCCCAAGAATTTCACCCCGTTAATACAGAGAGAAAATGACAAAGGCCCAACAATTGTAATCGACTGAGCTATTAAGGTAAAAGATGTCATAAAATCAAATCCATGACAAAATGACTGGTGCGTATTTGTACTCTTTTTTTTCACAACATGTATCGTATTCTAAGAAGTGACGTCTGTGAGTCTGATTGGTCGCGTTGAAACAAATTTGAATACAATAGTCAAGATAGTAAAAAACCGAAAGTCCTCCTTCGGTAGGGGAACTGCAAGAAGGACGAAGAAATTCCTTTCTTTTACTCAAGTAAAGAATGCGACAGCGCAGAAAATGTGATTGAAATTTAATTGTGTTTTTTTTCCCGGTGTATATATACGTGCTGAACTGGTTAACACAGGTGTGTTTATATGCCCGTCAAATTTTAAAAGTAGTTAACTTTCTTTCGATGTTGCAATTGCTAAAATTACATTAACTGTTAACGTTTTATTGACTTATTTATTGACTTACATTTATGGACTCTCATGGTCCCGACGTGGCTCTAACGTTGAGTCTGTAGACCAATAAGTGTGAACATCCAAAGAGAGGCTATTGCATCAATGAAGACTATTTGTTTTGTAATTTTGATTTCTGGCGGAATTTTTAGCAATTCCCAAAAACACTTGAACCGTTAGCGCTTTTTTTATTCTTAAAATAGACATAACTGCCCAAAGTATATTTGAACTATTGAACAAACAAAAAAAATAATTAAAACGCTAAGGTACCATTTCGTTTTTGACCATTTGGAGTAAGAACTATGCAGTGATGATGGGTTGCAGTTAAAGTGACTACTGAATATGTTATGGCTTTTTTAAACTACACAACACCGCCTTCATGGCGGTACACTATAAATGATTTCACGTACCCGGAACTGAACTTTTCGATACCAACTATCCCAGACTTAAATATAGAACAATTACCAACAGCAACAGCAACATCGGCGGCAAATCTAATTTTGGGCAATATTACCTTCGCTCTACGCGTAGTCTTGTTTCTCACATGCCTGGTGGATAACAGCATTGCTGTTTTCATTCTGCACAAGAACATAAGAGATGGAAGACAAACGTTTGCTCAGTTCATGAAGATCAATGTAGCATGTATTGATATTTTAACCTCCATTATATATTACTCAGCTACATTCGTCACGTTTTCTCATGGAAGATTCGTTTGGCTGGTACAAGGTCTCACTGGGGATATCTTGTGTAAACTGTATAATTTTTTGTTTTATCTTCTTGGAAAGATTCTCATTCTCAGTTTGGTCGCACTAGCATGCGACGCAGCGAGAAATTCTTCACGCAAAGGTCGCAAAGAACACAGTAAAAACTTCAATTTAATTTGCACAGTTTTGTTTTGGTTGATAGCAGCTGGCTTCTCGGCCATTTACCTTAAAATAAGCAAGGTTCAACCCAACTCTCAGTTTTACGAATGCTCCACCGATCAAGGAATTCTTTCGTCCCTGCTGCTGAAACTGGTTAATTATATGTTCGAGGGAGCGGCGGACATAATTCTGACGATTGTAGTCCTTGTAGTGTTCATTCGAGTAAGAAGTCGGCGAAAAGAGATGAGAAATAGAAGGCATAAGCGAGAAAAAGAAAGCGGTAAATATCATACAAAGATGGGACGCCAGCGGAGGGTCGGCGTCGAGAAAAATGTCGAAATTCTTGATCAGATGTCTCTAGACGAAGTCGACCAAGAAGTTCAGTCCACCACAAGCCGTGAAAGCGGTGCAGACATCGAAGGCAGCGACCAATTGGAAACTTCTTCCATCAGCTCTGGAGAATTTATTGAAATGTCCAGGGCCACAGAAAACGTGAACATACCTGAAAACAATGAAGCGACAGTAATCCATATCACAAAAGCATCCGCAATCAGCAAAAGTCATGCAAAACGAAAGAAAAGAAGCAGACCACAGCCTCTCAATGGCATCGGTGATGTAGAATCGTCAGGAGTCATTAACGATACAGGTCAGTCAGCCCAAGAGGAGCGTTTTAAAACGATGCAAAAAGAGGCGAAAATCATGGGTGCAATATCATCCCTTTTCGTCATTATAACGCTACCCCAGCTGATTTTAACCATAGTATGTCCTTCATGCAGTGTTTATTTATTCTACGCCATTCAAATGGCATTGGAAATCTACGCAGTCATCAAGCCTGGGATTTATGCCAGTATTGATAAGGAATTCAGAAAGAAATACAAGCAGTTGTCTCCAATTGCCTGCTGTTGTTTTAGACGGATAAGATGCCAGACAGTGCAACAAGTGCGAACAATACACTGAATTACAAGACATAGGAAGCGCGTGAATATAACATGAATAAAAATATAACGCACGCGTGAACACACAGTTGAACACCCGTAACTTTGGTTTCGTTCCGCATTCGCACACTTTTCTAACTCGGCTCAAGCATGAGAGACAGTGGAAGCCGGTTTACGGACACCGGCTTAAAGGTCAAATGAACCAAAAATTTCACATTTTTTCTTTTAGTCCAATATTAATGCAATATGTTCAATGAGTACCAAATAAACATATTCTGAAGTTTGAAACTAATTTGACTTGGCATCGCAAAGATATTGGAAGTTGAAAAATGCGACTTTTTGGCCTTCATAATCGTAGAGGGATCGGAAAAATTGTCGGAAAGTGACATCGCTATTGACCACCTCAAAACAGTCAAGGTTTGAAGTTGAAAACAATAAGTTTAATGAGCGAAAACAATGCATGCCTGCACGTGCGTTTTATATTTTAGTACATTTCCTTGCCGTTCCCTGCAAAACAACAACGTCAAATGATCAAATTACAGGTTTTTGTGGAGAACGTGAACTCACAACGGTTAATTTTCTTTTCGCTATTTGAAATTTAAAGCCGTCACTATGAATTCAACAGTTTACCTTCACAAAAATTACCGCGTAAGTGGAGATGATTGACAGACAGGAAAAATTAACCTGCACTAAACTACCTAGCGAGGTGGATTGAAAAAACTTAACTCCGTTAAAAAAATATATTGTATAAACAGATGAAGTTTCTCGAAGCAATATTTCGCCGCTCGAAGCTCTTCGTTTCCTACCAAAACACAGGTTCGAGCTCCTCGGCCATTTTCAATGCGAAAACAGTGGAAATCGTTAAGTTTTAAGAAGAAACACAAGCTTGAATACTCAGTATTCGCCAGGAGAGAGGACACTGGGAATGAGGTTGGCTCACCAATAATGACGTCACAATCCTTACCAATCCTACCACTTGTAGTGCGCGGCCATTTCAGAAACGTTTTCGTGAAGCCTTCGGAAGTCTTCGTACTTTTAGCTATGTAACTTCCTTAAAGGCTCAGGAAGGAAAATTTTTGCGTAAGTTTGCTTTATTATGATTTCCTTTAACGTTTAAATGGATAAAGGAAAAATTTCAAATTTTTGGTTCATTTGACCTTTAAAGGAACACTATCCTGCCGAAATTTGAACGAAATTGTGTTCACTTAATTTCCATGTCTGTTATATCGCCAAATACCACCTAATATGTAACTAAATCTCTTAAAAAGATTCTATAGAGCAAAATAGAAGTAGTAGTTTGTAAGATTAAGCGGTGCAGGATTACAAGGATGGAAGTGGATTACAGTTCATCAAATCAGATTTCGTGACAGGCGGTCAAGAAATCAAAGTTTCCATTCTGGTGGAATTTTGAGTTTTTTGCTTTTCGATGATTTTGTCTTTTTATTTTAGGATAATAAGAAAAAGCAAGCTAAAAGCAAACTCCTGGCCATAATTAGGCCCCCCCGGGTGTCCCTTTAATACGGACACCTCACAGTATTACGCACAGTCAGTTCCATTTCCCGACGTCATTAGCTAATATGATTTCCTAAAAATTTCACCCCGTTAATACAGAGAGAAAATAACAAAGGCCCGACAATTGTAATCGACTGAGCCATAAAGGTAAAAGATGTCATAAAATCAAATCCATGAGTACAAAATGACTGGTGCGTATTTGCCCGGGGGGGACTCCCATTTAAAAATGACGGGGGTGCTCGTCGGAAATTCTCGAAAAACACCCCAAAAGGTACCAGAATCTCGTTTGATGGGCGTGGCTCAAAATAATTTTTACCCCTAAGAGGTACCAATTCTAAAACAACACATGTCATATTCTGTCATATTTTTTCGGCTCATACCCTAAAAGGTACCGCGATAATTCTAACGGTGGCCATTTTAGATTTTAGTACCCTAAACGGCACCAATCTCCAAATTTTGACCCCGAAAAGGTACGACGAGCACCCCCGTCATTTTTATATGGGAGTCCCCCCCCCCCCCCCCCCCCCCCAGGCGTATTTGTACTCTTTTTTCACAACATGTTTCGTATTCTAAGATGAAGTCTGTGAGTCTGATTGGTCACGTAATTTGAATAGAATAGTCAAGATAGTGAAAAACGAGCGATGTTTTGGCACCTACAAGCATGGAATTTTTGACGTTAACGTTATATCTCAGTCATCCTTCGGCAGGGGAATCGCAAGAACGCAGAAATTACCTCCGTTTACTCAAGTAAAGAATGCGACAGAACAGAAAAATAATGTGATTGCAATTTCATTGCCCTTTAATAATTTTTTTTCCCGTGTATATATGTGCTGAGCTGGTTAACACAGGTGTATTTATATGCCCCTCAAATTTTAAAAGTAATTAACTTTCTTTCATTGTTGCAATTGCTAAAATTACATTTATTGTTAACGTTTTGAAGTTTATTGACTTATATTTATGGACTTTTATGGTCCCAACGTGGCTCTAACGTTGAGTCTGTAGAAAATATTGAAGTGTGAACATTCAAATAAACGCTATTGAATCAGTCAAGACTATTTCTTTTGTAATTTTTGCAATTCCCAACAACATTCGAATTGTTAGCCTGCATTTACATCAAGCAAGTTAACTCGCTTTTTTATTCTCAAAATAGACATAATTGCTCAAAGTAAATTTAAACTGTTGAACAAACAAAATAATAATAAAAATGCTAAGGTACCATTTCGGTTTGGACCATTTGGAGTAAGAACTATGCAGTGATGATGGGTTGAGTGAGAACAGTACATGTTATGGATTTTTTGAACTACACAACACCACCTTCATGGCGGTACACTAATGATTTTACGTACACGGAACTAAACTTTTCAATACAAACTATCCCAGACTCAGAGCAGTTACCTCCAACACCAGCGACAAATCCAATTTTGGGTAACATTACCTTCGCTCTACGCGTAGTCTTGTTTCTCATTTGCCTGGTTGAAAACGGTATTGCTGTTTTCATTCTACACAAGAACATACGAAATGGGAAACAAACGTTTGCTCAGTTCATGTTGATCAATATAGCATGTGTAGATATTTTAACCGCCATTATATATTACTCAGCCACGTTTGTCATGTTTTCTCATGGAAGATTCGTTTGGCTGGTACAAGGTCTCGTCGGTGATATTTTGTGCAAACTATTCAACTTCCTTCTTCCTCTTCTTGGAAAGATTCTCATTCTCAGTTTGGTCGCACTAGCATGCGACGCAGCGAGAAATTCTTCACGCAAAGGTCGCAAAGAACACAGTAAAAAGTTCAATTTAATTTGCACGGTTTTGTTTTGGTTGATAGCCGCTGGCTTCTCAGCCATTTACCTTAAAATAAGCAAGGTTCAACACAACTCTCAGTTTTACGAATGTTCCACCGTTCAAGGGAGTGAAGGAACTGTTACCATGCTGAACATAGTTCACGCCTACATCTTCGTGGGAACTGCAGACGTAATTCTGACGATTGTAGACCTAGTGGTGTTCATTCGAGTAAGACGTCGGCGAAAAGAGATGAGAAATAGAAGGCATAAGCGAGAAAAAGAGAGCGGTAAATATCATACAAAGATGGGACGCCAGCGGAGGGTCGGCGTCGAGCAAAATGTCGAAATTCTTGATCAGATGTCTCCAGATGAAGTTGACCAAGAGGTTCAGTCCACCACAAGCCGTGAAAGTGGTGCAGACATCGAAGGCAGCGACGAATTGGAAACTTCTTCTATTAGCTCTGGAGAATTCATCGAAATGTCCAGTGCCACAGAAAACGTGAACATACCTGAAAACATTCATACAGTAATCCGTATCACAAAAGCATCCGCAATTAGCGAAAGTAAAGGCGAAAGTCATGCAAAACGAAAGAAAAGAAGCAGACCACAGCCTCTCAATGGCAACGATGATGTAGAATCGCCAGGCGTCATTAACGAAACAGGTCAGTCTACCCAAGAGGAGCGTTTTAAAACGACGCGAAAAGAGGCGAAAATCATGGGTGCAATATCATCCCTTTTCGTTATTTTATCGTTAACCCAGCTGATTTTAACCATAGTATGTCCTTCATGCAGTGTTTATTTATTCTACGCCATTCAAATAGCATTGGAAATCTACGCAGTCATCAAGCCTGGGATTTATGCCAGTATTGATAAGGAATTCAGAAAGAAATACAAGCAGTTGTCTCCAATTGCCTGCTGTTGTTTTAGACGGATAAGATGCCAGACAGTGCAACAAGTGCGAACAATACACTGAACGACAAGACAAAGCATGCGCGTGAATATACCGTGTATAATACATGCGTGAACGCAGAGTTGAACACCTTGTGTGTGTGTATGTGGGGGAAGAGGGGGGGGGGGGGGGGGGGGGTTCTCCTCGAAATTATTGATGAGGGATGGCCGCCCTGTTCTCCAAATCCTGATCCTATTTCAGACCAAACTACGCCATTCGCTAAACTTGTATTCAGACCTTGTTTGCGTATCTGAAGTAGTAAATCGCACTGTATCACATCGAAGGACATTTTTTGATTTCTGTCTCTCTTTTTTTGTTTGAAGATGAAAAGAGAAATACGTGGTTTCCTTAAAAGCTATACCCAATTTCCAACCGAAGTTGTCAAAATCTACACGCGTTTTCAAACTAAAACGGTTCAAATATACCATTTGAGGCGGCACAAATGAACATGCCTCTTTCTAAACCAAAAGGGAAACGGATATGCTTCGGCAAATGCCTTTTTCACAATTAAACCAGATTCCTGTTTTTGGTTGAATGTAAAGTACTTCTGTTTCTTCCATTCTCTGAAGACAAATAGTATAATAATAAAAACTTCAAGGGTAAAGGTTTATATCTAAGGCAGTTTAACGTATCGTTAAAGGTCTTTAAACTAACGTATTGGAGGGTTGGGGAATCAGTCGCATAAGTACACAAAACTGAAACAATGAAAATTTTACTTTATTTTTGGTAACATACGGTCAATAGTATACAATGTGATTAAAGGACTGAAAAGAATTGTAACAGTAAACAGTGACAAGTTTATTTCTATGTACAGTTTGACTTGAATGTTCACTGTTTTGTCTTCCTCTTTCCCTTGCGAGTTTTATGCTTTTTCGTCTTGGAATCCACGATCTGTTGAGAATAGCGTTTAATGGCATTCCTCGATAAAACGTCCTCATCTTCGCCACTTTCTTCGTCATCTAAAAACAAGAGTACGATCATGAATAATGGCATTATGCTATTTAAGAATCAAGACCGATTTGGCGAAAGAAAACGGTTAGACTAATTACAAAATATTAAAAAGACGGGAAAAAAGGTATACAGCTGTACCTCTCTCACATAAATACTATTCGAGTAAAAATTGAGTGAACTGTCTTCACATTTGCCATTAATAAAAGTAGCGTGTCGTCAGTAAAAAGTTCTTTATGTTCTCACGGAACTTAAGATCTGTTTATACATGCGATTTTTGTCGTGCTATCCAGTGCAACTTTTGTCGCAAGTGTAAACGAGCGGCGATTTCTGTGCGATTCGGTTGCGACATTTGCTGTGATTTCACCAAACTCGCCGCCAAGTTGTATGAGGTCTCGAACATGTTCGAAACCTCCGCGACATCGCGTGACAAATCGCCGCAAGTTTACACACATGATTTCAAGATGCAACTTGCGCGTGAAAAAAAAAATCGCCTGTGTAAACGGGGCTTTAGACAACCTCTTTAATATTTATTGTATTCTTTATTGTAATTAGTTTTTTACAAACCATTTAGTGGAAAAACTAATAAATCTAAATCTAAATCTTTCGTGTTACACAAGAGTTATTTTTGTTTACTTGGCTTCAACCGCTTCATTACTTACCGTCATATACAGCAAGCCTGTCAGAAGTCATGGGCAGCTTAACTCGAGTGTTATGCTGTGGCAGTTTGCCTTCCATTGTTGCACGGAACTGTAAAATAATACAAAAAAAAAAAATAAACCTTGTATTCCTGGAAGGAACGCCGGAACTAAACTAAAATTTGTAACCGGTGGAAAGCGCGGGAAAAGTTGCACGCCAAATCACGATTGGTTTGTTCTTGCACTCGATTGGATGAAAACATAAGGAGTTACACGAGATTTTTAGACACTGAATCAAAACGGACAGCTAACAGTAAACCCTTTGCTTACCAGCATTGCGTGCCTCTTGCTCATGCCATACTTATAATACGAATTGCTTCGTAAAAATCAAACTTACAGCTACAGTATGCAAGTTGCACAAATAGTGGAGAAGTGAACAAGGAAAAACGAAAAATAGTGTTTTTTCGATTTTTCCCTCTTCCACTTCCTCACTCTCTGCAAACGTTTTTCCGTGTTAGGTTTGATGAGCTCACGAGCCTGCGCTGATGAACAACAATTGCATACCTAGTTTTTTCTTCCCTAACTTATTCTTAAAGTAAAACTCCGGCTTGTGCCAATAAACAAGTCACACGCCCATTATCAAGTTTGTTTTTAAAATAAGCTACTTACCTCAGCATCTTCCATTTCCTTCATGACGTCATTGATATCCTTCCCTCCCAGGTCATCCATGAGTTTAAGCAGTTTCTGTTCACATGTGCCTAGTAAGTCCAGGATGTACTCATCTGATGTTGGGGATAACTGAGCTTGGGGAACCTGACCTTTGGGCTAAGAAATATGATGGAAAGGAGTTTTGAATGGCAAGCAATTGTGAATGCTGCCCGGGGGGGGGGGGGGGGGGTACTCCCTATAATGGAGTATACGGGGATGCTCCGCCCGAAAGGGGTACCTTTTTGAGGTTGGAGGTATATGAAAGGGTCGGGATTTCACGAGTTGAAGTACCGTATTTTCTCGATTAAACGCCCCCGGCGTTTATTTAAAACTTGGCCTCAGGGACCCGGCGGTTATTTGAAGCCGGCGTTTAATCGGGGTCCGGCGTTTATTAATGAAGTAAAATTTTCATCATTTTTTAGGTTGATTTATTATTTCACATTCTTTGATACCCGTGCGCAGTTTGTCAAGGCGGGACGATTTCTCCCTTGGACCCGTCCCTGTATCTCATACATACGGTATTACATACGGCATTACATACGGCACGTGTGTATATTGTAATCAGTATTTATGCAAACAGAACAAAACGTTTAAAGTTTAAAGTGCCCATAACGTTTAATTTTTTATTTTCTCATCTGAATGTAAACATCACACAAGGAACCTCTGTGAAACAATTTCGCGCTTTGCACAAAACGCGAATTTTTTTATGAATATTTCAAATCTTCAAAATCCTATTTTTTTGCGGTATACCCGTCCCGCTGTTAAGAAGGCCAACGGGCTCACATGTTCCTTAATCTACGTCACAGTTCCTTTGTTTGAAGTCACGTGTTCCTTAATCTACGTCACAGTTGCTTTTGTTTGAAGACACTTGTTCCTTAATCTACGTCACGGATCCTTTGTTAACCGAGAGGGACCGAGAGGAGACTAATGCGAATGGTGGACCAAAATGGCGGCAAATTTCGAAGACTTTCAAAAATCATAAAAAATTCACGTTTTCCTGAAAACAAAAATTTTTTTCGCAGACGTTCATTACGTGACGTGTAAATTTAGATAAAAAAAAATAAAATAATAACGTCATGGGCACTTTAAAAACAGCAATGTCGCCAACGTCCTTTTTGTTTTTGTATCAAAAAAACGTTCGCAATAATGTTTGTATTCTAATCGGCTAATCTTCGTAGACAACAATCTCATTACGTTCTTCTACGAAAATGTCTGGCTCTAGATCCGCGAATGGGTCGTTTTCATCTACGGGAGCACCTTGTCCCAGCGCAGCGTAATGTTACGCCAGACTTGTTCGTTAAGCATTTATTAAAATAACAAAAGCAGTATACCGTATAGTACGTTTCATAGCAGTGCTTTTCTGGTGAATATCTGTACTTGTTGGCTCGACGCAAATAAATGCCGGGACCTCGAACAAACGCCCCCGGCGTTTATTTAAAAATTAGCAGTTTTGACCCGGCGTTTAAACGAGGGTTTAATCGGGGTTTAATCGGGGTCCGGCGTTTAATCGAGAAAATACGGTATGTGAAAGGGTAGGGATTTCACATAGAATAGGAAATGGTAGCGAAAACACGAGTTGAAGCATAAAAACGGTAGGGAAAACTACAATTTAAGTATTATAAAAAGGGCCTTTCAAAATATATCAAACAGACGTACGCAAAGGCTATATGAAAGGGGTACCATTTTAACTAAAGTTATATGAAAGGGGTACCATTTTCAATGAAAGGTATATGAAAGGGGTACCTTATCTATCAAAAACGGTATATGAAAGGGTACGGGTTTGGACCTTGGGGTGGAAGCATCCCCGTACAAAACTTTGTTGAGTACCCCCCCCCCCCCCCCCCCCCAGGGAACGATGGCGAAAGGTCGGAAAAGGGCTTTTATATAGCGTGTATTTCATTAGCGTTTAATGGTTCTTTACTGCTCAATAGATTTCATTTAAATGATTACAGTCCAGGATTTCATGCAAAGGCTATAACAAGACAAGACAAGACAGTACTGCTTAAGAACTTTCATTTGAGTGGTTATACTTTAGGAATTCACCTACGGACTCAAAGGTTAGAACCACCTTGTACTGGATAATAAACCATCTGCCGCGGAAAGAAATCCTCTTTGGCCAGAGCTTTCACTTGAATGGTCGCACATATCTTTTTCATGGAATCAAAAGTTAACTTACATCACAAGACTGTTGACACATGTTGCATGACTTACACATTTTTATTGAATGCGGAACCAAACTATAACATTCTTCAAATTTCATTTGTCATATTCTTCTATGGAATTGTTTAAGCTCACTGTCAATTTTAACTGATTTTTTGAGAGAGTAGTCTTACCGCTTTAAGGTGTTGCAGTTTATCCGCTAGATGCTCAATTCCAGCTTTTACGTTAACAAGAGTTTTATTGGCTCGTTCTTGGCGATCCTTTGCATCAGCACAACTAAAAACAGAAAAAAGAAAAAACAAACGAACATGTTTAACAACAATAAAAGTTCAAGACAAGTGCATGCATGTGACAAAGGAAGATTGACTTTTAGTTACTGTAAGCATTAAGTTACATGTGATTTAACAATATTTCTTACTGTTTTTCCTCTTGAGCCAAGCGCTGCTGAAATTCCTCCAACATTCTTTGTCCACTAAGAGATACAAATGCAATTCATTAAGTTTTACAAACATAAATACAGTTCATTTACATTGTAGTTATCTTTAAATATTTTGCTATGCACTTGTGAAAGTTGGAAGGGGGGGGGGGGGGGGGGGGGGCAAATGTGGGGTTGAGGAGGATTTATCCTGAACAGCATGTGACCAAAATAGAAAGAGGGAGTGGGGGTGGGGGGATTTCTTGCTCCAAAAAGAAGGAGAAGCTTATTTGAGAGGATGGGGAGCTTAACAGAAGATTTACGGAAGAAACTACAAGAATTAGTACTCTGGACCAAAAGGTTTTCTTTCCTTGTTATCACCAGTGCATGACTATAATATAGACTTAGTTTTACAAGAAAATAGAAAAATCTCTGGGACCTGAAGCTAGGTAAATAACAGGTACAGTGTTGTGTTACCTTGACAACTTGGCTTCTCCAGAATACTTCATCTCCTCGTATTCCATTCTTAGCTTGTCCTAGTAAAAATTAGCAGCAAACATCATTTAAATGTGCGTCACTGCATCAGTGCAATCTTATAAAAGTTGTTGAGCAGTATATTAAATTTGTTGTTCAATTTTGATCCTAAAAGTTATCAATAATACTTCTTTGATGGCACAATACTAGTTGGCAAATAAGAGCATGCTACAAATTATTGTATGACAACCCTTGTCATACCTTTTCTTCTTTGAGTCTCACAAGCATCTTCTCGTTGTTTGTCTTAAGCTGCTCCAAGTGCTTCTGTGTTTCTCCTTGTGAAAGAAACCGCTGTACCACCTCCTTGATGTCAGACACCCCTGTAGTGTCCTTGATCTTGTTCATGGCCTCCTCATAAGTTGTTATCTTGCGCTCTTGTTCCTCTCCAGAAAGCACGGCTTTCTGTTCTACTGAAGAGCAATCATGTTAGATTAATTTTGTTGTTGTTGTGTTGTTGTTGTTTTTTTAAGGGAATTACCATAGGGCATACATGTAGGCATGGAAACAGTAATTTTTTTGGTTCTTTCAGCAGAGAAGTTACTGGGTATTTTAAATGCTTTTAAGGCCATTATTCAATTGGATTGGATGCAAACTATTTATATTTGTTGAAATGATCAAGTCTGCAAACTGTTTTCTTAGCTACACAGTCTTGCACACTGTATGGGTGCCAGGCCTCATCAGTAACATTCAAACCTAAGCAGATGTGGTTATTTTCATTTAACAAATCATTCTGATTCATCCACATATGTAGGTGGATGATAAACTGCCCATTTAAGCTTAGTTTTTGTGTCCCAGTTTCTTATATCTAAATGGTACAAGAACAAGCTTGCTGAACTCCAGAATGTGGGGGTCAATAACCAAAGCCAAATGTTTCCTTTTTTGCACATGCATCTGTTTCTCTTGACATCTGTGTGACTTGACATGAAGATGTCAGGACATGTGAAATAAGGAAACAATCAACTCCCATCCCAAAATTTTTGTTGTTTACAGTCCCTAATTCATTTGAGATGACTGTGCTGCCACTCACCTGTGAGATCCTCCTGCTGAAGAGAGCTTCTCTGCAACTGATCAACAATTAAAATAAAAGAAGAATTGGTCAAAACATTAAATACCAAAATATATTAAGAAAGTACCAGTAGATCATAATAACACTACATTTGGCACAAAATTAGTCAGAGCAATAAATAATTATGATTGTGAAAATTACAGACTATTGTTGGTGTGGACATATGGTAAATTAATTAATGACAACTTTAACACTGAGATCTATAGGTTGCAAAGAAGAACAATGACTTAGACTGCATGCATAATTTCCATGTAAATGAATATTGTACTGGGTTAATTTATTGTTCAAAAACTTTTCACATTATACATTATTACAAAAAAAATTAGAAATACACAAAATGTAATGTCTGCCTTACTCGTTTCTCAACTTTCTCGGCATGATCTTTTTTCTCTTCTGCCTGTTTCTTGTACTGAGCTAATTCCTTTTCTCTTTCCTTTTTCCTCTCATACACAGACTGTTCAAGCTTTGTGAGCTCTGCTTTGGCAGCTTCACGAGCAATCTGAGCATCACGATTCATTGCATTTAGTTCTTCAAGTTCTTCTCTCTGTGCACAAATTGCTCTTTCCAGGTTGTTCAGTTGATTGGGCCATGTTCGGCGCTCTTCCTTTAGCTGTTCCAGCAAACCCTCATAAATTGTCTTGATTTTCTTTGCTTCATTACACTTGAGACTCATTTTGTCTAAGCTGTTCTCCAAAGCTCGTAGTTTCTGGAATGGAAATTCCACTTACATTAGCTTGTTATAAAAATCACTTTTTTACATGACATTAGGTTTTCCTAGAAAACTTAAAAAAAATGAAATCACTATCATCAGTTGGCCAACATTATAATTTAAAACATTATTTGACAAAAATCCTTTCTCTAACCAACTAATCTGAATTAACATAACACTTTCTTTGCCAAGATTTTCCTATTTAGTAGTCTGTTGAAGCCATCCTACACTTTTGTATGGTGTTGCACCTGTAAGCAGTGATACATGTACATGTACTAGCAATGGACAGTTTCTAGAGGCCAATTTTGAGAATCTTCAATAATTGTTCTCCAACAGTTCATACATGTATATACCGGTACATGTACCTGTGCCTCAGCTGATTCGCCAGCATCAGTATTGCTCACTTCTTCAGCGTCAGTGACCAGTTGATTGTACTCAGTCTGCAAAAGGTCCAGTTTCTTTTGACGAGTGTTTTGCTGGTGTTTTAAAGCATTCAGCCTCTTCACTGCCTCACATACTTGCTGATCTAGTTTGGTGATGGCAGCCTGTAATAAAAATGCAGTAAACTATCAGGAAATCAACATGTAAAAGGAAAGATTCCAAATTCACCTGTCATGAAAATGGCCTGAAAGTACCTTTCTGTAGCTACTGTATACAGGATCAATAGAGTTCATAGACTTTTTCAACTGGGAATTAAATTGCAATATCTGGCAGTCTGAAAAAAAAATGTATCTAAAAAAAGATTTCTCTACCTTTCCTGACATGCCTCTCATTGCACAATGTCTTTGAGGATCCCTTTCTTTGAATGCATCATCAATTACTTTTTCATCTCCCTGAAAGAACAATATTTTACATAGCAGAAGTCAGTACCAATGTACAAAATAACAAACTTAAGGTTTTAAAACGGGAGAGGGAGCAGGGATGGTGCTTGTCTTCACAAACAATATGGTTTGAATCTCAGACTAGGTCTCATATGCTGGCATACAAAGTATGTGGGCTGTGTATGTTCAATTTCTAAGGATTTTTCTGCAATCTTTCTCCTTGCTAAAATACCATTTGAATTTTTGTTAGATCGGACATCTGAGAGTCACAACTTCGACAGTTTTTCCACGATTATGCATCAATTATCAGCTTCCCCCTGAGTGCCAACTTTAGGCAACCCACAGGAACCTGGGGGCATTTGTCAAGATTGTCAGATGTTTATTGACCAAGGATGGGTGATGAGGAAACATTACTTTTGCTCACAGGGAATGCACCCAGGAAGAAGACCTTGGGGATTTGTAGTATGAAGTCAACAATCTGGCTTCTTCAAGATTCACGGATGTTCTTGGAGGCATTTACTTCACATAAAAGCTCTTTTGTGATCCTTAGTGATCAACAATAACAAGGCGAAACAATAATTATCTCAGTCATTTGTATGATTCAACTGCCAAGTTCTTTAGTTGGAAATGGCTGATCTTTAGGTGATGAAAAACATTCCTTCCCCCCATACCCAGGGGGATTTGACAAGCTGGGGCTACCCCCTGAGGGAAGCTGCTGATTGATGCATTACTGCAGAGATGCCAACTCTCCCGGATTATCCCGGAGTCTCCCGGATTATCCGGGAGTCTCCCGGGATACGGAACGAATCTCCCGGTCTCCCGTACGGGTCACTAAATCTCCCAGATAAAAGCAACTTTGAATCTTTTCTCTATAATAGGCTAAGATTTCAACCCAAATTTTCCCAAAATCCAAAAACAAATGCAGTCTTTCATCATATCTTAACTTCACAAACACTTTTCGGGTGTCAGGAATGCAGTTTTCCGGACCACCCTACATGCTCATGACCAAAAAAAAATGTGGCTCGATTCACGCCTTCGGAGCAAAAACATCTCACCCAGAAAAAACTCCCTTTTTTCAATCTCCAGAGGTTGGCATCTCTGGTACTGTAGCTTATAATAACTGAATATCTAGGATTTGTTTCTCTTATTAATCAAAAGGTTTTCCCACATATTTATCTTTCTTCTCTCATCACTGATTTGATAAACATTAAGCAACTTAGTTAACTTTTGATAAACATTAAACAACTTAGTGAACTTTTAAGCTCACTCATGATCATATGTTAAGCTTTTTATGTCTGCGTTTTCACTTTAATTCGCAGAAAGATCCATGAACTCACCGCTTTCTTCTTTGCCAAATCAGACCGCAGTTGTTTATTCTTCTCCCTAAGTTTAGCAATAGTTTCTTTGTTCTTTTTCATAGTCCATTGTGAGCTTTCGAAGTAGGCTTTCCTGTCTCCATCTGCAGAAAAAAACCCAGAACGTTAAGCTAGCTCAAAGCTTTAAAATGAACTTCTGTAGATATCAGAGGAAATAAAGTCAGCTGCTTGAATCATTTAGATGCCAAACCGAAACAGTACAAGCTTAAGGAGTGCAGATAAGGAAAATGTATAGGTAGGATTTATATTGTAGTGTTATTTGTAGCGTCCATCGCGAGATTATCAACCAATTTTCAACTTGCAACCAAAAGTGAACAATTCACGGTCCACTTTTTCTTTATGAAAATGTGGTCGATAAACTCTTACCTAACAGGGCGAGTTTCTTTTTAAGTTCTTCAGTCTCTTCTGTAATTGTAACTACTCCGTCCGACATATTTCTAGCTGTTTTGAATGATCTTCAATGCGATCAAACGTTCCTGAAACAAAATGTACGGGAAAACAGCAGTTTGTTTCCTTCCACTTCTCCTTGCTCCGTTGTCAAGACGACCATACAAACCAGGTTACGCCTGTGCTCACGTGAACAATGACTGACCCGCTCAACGCAGTCGCAATATTTCTGTAAGCCAATGAAAAAGAGAGATTCTTTCCGCGCCATTTTGCAAAATGGCGGCGAAGATGGAAAATTCTGAAGACTTCACGCAAAATGTCCAAGGTGATGGCAAAAAAGGAAAATTCGAAACGCAGCTTAAAACACCGAGAACGGTTAGGACTCGACCAGCTTTGGGTTCAAGGTAGATGCTATTATTTTATCTTATATACCTCGTCGCTAAAATTTTGTGGTGCATCCTCCTCGTTTCGCTGCATCTCAACATCGATTCGCTACATCATCTGAGGACTCTGAGGTTCTGCGAGACACGTATTTTTAGTATATTTTGACTGAGCTGAAGTATGCAGCCCATGAAAAATTTTCCCTGTTAATTTGTTCTTTTCTCGTTTTTATACTCCAGGAGCAGTTCCAAGTTGAGACAACCTTTCAAGTCTCCTGTAAGTCATGAATTTTGGTACAATGGGCCATTCCATTTTATATCCGCACCCCTCCTATTGAGGTATTCACTCAACGTCCCCCTCCAAAGGAAAAAAAGATCAAAGTGCCGACAGAACACCCCCCTTACAAATGCATGGCTACTAAGATACCTTAGCCCGTAGCTGCGTAGCCACTTTCCCCTGGAATAGACATAGGGACGTTCCATTTTTTATCCCCCCCCCCCCCCCCCCAAAGAAGGAGTGCTTTTGCAAAGGAGGGTTCGGATTTTTTCTTCAAAGAAGCCGACAAAATTTGTAGCCTTCGGATTTTTTTTTTCAAAGCTACCGACAAAAAATTAACCCTTCGGATTTTATTTTTCAAAGGGCGCCAACAATAAATTGAAGGTTCGGGTTCTTGCCATCTTTAGGGGGGGTTGCGGATAAAAAATGGAACGTCCCAAACAATATGTATATTTATAATATGACCGTACGGCCCGCTGACGCAATCCTACAGATGCGTGATGGTCGCCCCTTGCAGGACTATGAAATTTTGAATAAAGGTTGAATAAGGTTGAATAAAGACGTGAGTGTATAGCTTCAAAGTGGCCAGGTATTCTGCAGTTACAATTTTTTTTCGTTTGTGACTACCAACATGACCGCCGTGAAAACCACCTATAATTCCATATAATTACTCATGTGCGTAGCGGCATGAGTTATAAAATGGCCTCCATTTTTCTTATTTTTCTTCTTATTTTTCTTTTTTTTTGGTGTCACGATTTTGCATGCAAATTTATGCACGCATATTTTAAATTGTGCACTTTCGGTTCATAGCTTTAACATTTACACTTCCTGTTTAATGACTTCCGGCTACTCCCACTTCCGGTAAAACAGCGTTACTGAAGTGTCACAACAGCATCTCCTACAACCCTACTTACATTACTAATGTTCACGTTAGGTATATACACCAAATTGAAGAAACATTGTCGGGTGAAAAGCATAAACCATGAATGATGCGACCCAAAGGTTTATTGGGAAGTTGGAAAATTTAATCTTCCTCTATGACAGAATATACATTATATTAACACAGGATGCATAAATCATGCTCTTAAATGTCTCAAACAAAGAAAACATGTTGATTATCAAGAAATAGAATATTACTAGCTTGTCAATGCTGCCTACCCAGAATCCCATTCGGTCTCATCGTCCATGGTTTATGTTTTTCACGAGTCAACATTTCTTCAATTTGGTGTATAAGACTTCGAAGAATCACTGGCTTCATTGTGGTACAGCCTTCATTTACAAAACATTCAATAGTAAACAACGTGGTTTGCAGGAACGATGACTGAACGAAAGGAGTAACTCTTCTCCATGTCAGACATCTTCTTATCATCTTTAAAGTGCACCTAACCCCATTTTTTTTTTCGCTTAATCAACTCTATGTACGTTGAAAAGTCGAATAGTGAAATATTTCTTGTTTTTAACATAGCGTTAGTGAGTTATAGAGATTTGAAGTTACAAAATGCTAATTTGATGACGTCATTTTAGGATTTTGCCATTATTTCTACGTCAATTTGCAAAACGCAGTATACGGCTTAAGGAAAATCAATTTGAGAAATACTAACTATAAACAGTGGACAGTCAATTGATTCGTAGAAAATATTCCTTGGAGGTAAAAACAAGTAGTTGTATAATAAATGAATCCTAAAATGACATCATCAAATTAGCATTTTGTAAATTCAAATCTCTATAACTCACTAACACGACGTTAAAAACAAGAAATATATGTAACTATTTAACTTTTCAACGTACATAGAGTTGATTAAGCAAAAAATAATTTTAGGGTTAGGTGCACTTTAAAATAAATATATCATAAAACTTTCTTACGCATGCGTATGAGTATAGGCTGCTTGGAGCCTCTTGTTATAATTAATTTCTCTGGCAAGATTTCCGTATCACCCCCATACATTAATTATACATACACTTCATTGTATAAAAAGAGAACAAGAATTACAAAACTGTTTACACAAATATTAGTAATAAGGTGTTATAAAGCCTGTGTACAATATGAAATGATTGTTAAGTATTAAGTGTCCAGTCTGGAAGATAGTGTGAAAGGTGTGGCTATTTATATTGTACAGGCCAGCCACAAAAACAGAAGTGGCCACTGATAACTTGAAGGAGGGAGTGGAAAAAAGGAATATAATAAGATAATAGAGCAGAAATTTAGTTTTATTACATATTTTAATATTTCAGCTTCAGTCAAGACAGCAAAATCTACCAACTGAAGAGAAAACAACGTTGTTAGAAGAGATTCACAGTTTGGAAGCAAAGCTGGAAATACTCAACAATGATATCAAAGAACTCAGTCAAGAGTAAGTAGATAAGAAGTGAAATATTAACACCACTCAAATTGTTTCCTTCTCTGTAAAGGTGCTGAGAACAGAAGTTTGCAGGAGAGGAGAATGCATGGAGTAAACTATCCATAATCCAAATAGGTTTCTTTAGCAGATCTCACTCCTCCTAAAAGAGCCTTCAGGGGGCCACAGGAAGCCCATGTTTGTGACGGAATAGACCTGGAGGTCTCTTCCTTGTAAATATTTTAATAGCAATTTTTAGTTATAATTTGAGTTGTCTTTTTTTAAAATCATGAATTCATGCATGTTAAATGTGTAAATTATGTACCTTGAACAACCTCACCCTGCATTCTACATTGACTACATTGTAACCCTGGACAACAAAAGGTTAACATTCATTTTATTGGAAATGCTGTTATCAGATACAGTGAAGAAGAGCTTCAGCTGCACATAGAAAAGCTTCATGAATACAATGAAATCAAAGACGTTGGACAGCTCCTCATTGGTAAATTAGGTAAATACATTTGTATGATAATTAAACACCTGTATGGCCAACTTCTACATTGAGGAAAACTCACTTTATCAGATTCCTTGTACATGTAACTAAAGAATTTTAATTACAATTTTAATTACATTTTTCACCGAACACGGTGAGTACAGTATTTTGGCGGTAAGATTATAACTTGTTTTGTGATGATTTTGTTGCTAACACCATCAAGGTTGCCTTAGGTACCTAATAGTTGGGCTGTTAGGAATTATTTTATAAAAATTTGGTTTTATCAACTTAGTTGACAAGTAAATTCTGCACTGTAAAGAGTTTCAAGAACAACGTTTGGACCGCAAGCCCTTTGATTCGCTCTCACAAAGGGTCAGCGCTCAAAACATCAGCTATTGAATCTCTTCATGCTGCCCAATTTACTTTATCAACTCAGTTGAGGAATTAGTTCAGGAACTATTCCAGCCTTTTTTTCACAATATTTTGTTTTTCTTATTAACAGCTGAGATAGATGGTACAACAACAAGAGCTATGTATAAAGATTTTGGATTGGACCTTGAAGACTAGAGTTTACAATCAGGTAGAGAATAGAGTTTGCTAGTTCAAAGTTTTAGGAGACAGGGAAATTTAACCTAGGGTCACTAAGTGGGAACAGTCTCTTATTTTTTGTCACAGTGAGCAGTGAAACCATTAGCAATACATGTAAATGAGGCACATGCCTTCCACTCATTATACATCAGACTTGATCCACCATAAAAGACTGCTTAGAAATGACTTACACAGTTGCATTTTGTTGAAGTGTTTGTCACAAACAAAGTCAGAACTACTCTCCCCAGATGATCACACTAGAAAAACTACTGTTCAACTAAGCTTAAAAGTAGACTGAAAACAATTTTTAAATAAAAGAACACAAAGAAAACAACTGAAATATCTAACAAAAACTGAACACCACCTGAGATTTACAAATATTACAATCTGTCACTTGACTTTGTAAAACAATTCACATTGAAGGCTTTTAGCCCCTTTCCACTCCATGCACACACAACTGATATCTTAGAACCCTTCCTTATTTACAGGACAATCGGTTTGTGCAGTCCCCACTCTGGATGGATGGTAAAATGCCGCCCATAGGCCTTGTGAGGCTGTGTGAACATGGAACTCTTGTTCATGGCAGCATCGCTGGGTACCCTGTAGACTGGAAGGTGGTGCCAAGTCTGGAATTGCTGGCGTACATGTCCTGGCAAACGCTGCCTGGCTTTCTGGTAGTATGAATGTTTGGCAATGTCTGGCGCTCTCTTGGGATCATACAGTAATTTACCACGAGACACAACAGTATCATCTCTGTGGAATGACAACGGAACAGTAAGACAGTTTAAGGTTACAGTGTACCTTCAGATCAAAAATTTATTGAAAATTTTTTTTTGGCGTTAAAATAAAGTTTACAGAATGAACTTTCATCCAAAAAAAAAAAAGTATCGAAAAATAGTGAAAATTGATGGAGTAATGACGGTATAACTTTTGTGGGCGGAGTTTGTTTATTAAGCGATATGTTTTTTTAAGTGCCGTTTTCTCAAAGTTAATTTTTCGCTTGTTGGGGACACTTTAAAGAGCTACAACTCAAAGGAAATTTGTTCGATTTTCCTCAAATTTGGACAGAAGCTAGGCTAACATATAATCAACGAAAACGTGTCGACGAATTTCTTAATTCCGAAAACTTTTTCGTCAAGAGGCATTTCCGTGCGATCATTCCAATTTTTTTTCTCCCCTTTTCGAAAATATTCTGTAACTTTTCACTGCAATTGAATATTTTTTTTTTTTTTTTTTTTTGTGACATTTGTGTGGTTTATTTGTGGGCATTTTACTAACATTTTATGCAATGTTTTTTTTTTTTTTTTTTTTTTTAATAATTACAACTTTATTACTTCAATCACAGAAAATTACAGTGAATAGAAGGATACATACACACATACAAACACAAAAAAAGTAAAAGATAGAAGATTACATGAAAGTTGGTGCAAGCACATATTACATAATGATGATAATAATGGGCCGGGGTATACCCAAGAAGCATTGGCATTTGATTACACTGACTACAAACATTAGTTAATAAATAAGACGATGGTATTGATCTGCAGAGATAGAAGCATCTTCTCCTTCTAAGAGATCATTTTCAGTTGAACTCAATATGAAGTTTGCGCTGTAACTTTCTAATGAACTCATCGAAGTCGCACTCGTTTTTATTCAGCTTCTGACAATACAAAAAATATTTTGCGAAGAGAAGGCAATAATTGAGTTTGGATAGTTTTGGATCATTGTTACTGTATTCCATTATTCCAAACAGTTTTTCGAACAGAGTAGGTGAAAAATGAGAATTATTTGTTTTGTTAAACCATATTACCACCTTTTTCAAAAAAGACTGAGAAAGTTGGCATTCTACATAGGAGTGTAATATCGAGTCCGGCTCATCGCAGTAAAGACATTTACTGTTTGTTTGGATACCATAGGTGTGTAACTCCTTTCTGGTGACTATTATCCTATGTAATAATTTGAAATTGAATTCTCTTAGTTTATTCTCTTTACAAGTTCGGCTTATCTGGGTAAAAGCTTGTTTCCAATTAAAGTTATTTAGATTGAGGTCCTTTTGCCATTTCTTTGGACCCGTAGGTTCGATTTTACCTGCATTTATGAACAACCAATAGTAGTCCTTGCAGTTCATTTTTGCAAGGTCTATAGTAATAGAAGGAGAAAGCTGATGGATAGTGCTATTCAGGATAATACGTTTGTCAATCAGAGGTAGATTTCTCGCTTTCTCGAGTAAGTATTTGGGAATCGCTGAACGAACTTGTAAGTAATTCAAGAAGTTACATTTAACGCCATATTTTTTCTGGAATTCATGGAAGGATAACAGTTTTCCTCTATGGTCTAAGATGTCCTGTATTGAAACAATTCCCTTTTCTAACCATTTAGAAATTGCAATTGAATATGGAAAATCGCCGACACGTTTTTTTAGCGCTTCGTGTCCGGAAACCCGAGAACAAATCAAATTAGCAAAATATAATAATCGCTTTGAGTTATAGCGTTTTAAAGCTGATTCGGACGTTCGAATTTAGATGTCGTAAAAAACTCGATAATTCATTTTATTACCAAATGGTTTCCATATTTAGATAGCCAGCTCTATAAGCTTTAATTTGATATCTAGGTTTAGGCATATTAAGTGTAATCTTAAGATGCTAGAGCTGTTATACTGGAGACACCCCGAAGGTACACTGTAACCTTAAAGAGTTGAGAAGTAAACAAGTAGTTAAAATAGAATGTCTGCAATCACTAATCTTATTTCAGTGGTGGTTTTTATCTATGTGAGTGATGAACCACTATGTGAATTAAAAATTTTAAAGGGACTCCTCCAAAACAAGTCAATGCTCAATTAACAGGATTTTCCCCCATGAAAAAAAAAAATGTAACGACAATACATACAGTGTATAAAGATTCACAAAAGCAAACCTACAATGTAATTGCCATTTATAAATTTAAAAAAGTGTCAACATTATAATTTAGGAAGCCATTGAAGTGGCATAACTTAGTTTATAGTCAAGTACATGGCCACACTCATCACGTAATATCAACAATTCTGATGATTCTGATTCTGATATTCTGATTCAACGATTCAGGTAGTATCGTTGATATTACCTGATGAGTGTGGTCATCTTTTGGCCATACGAAACAGAGCTGTAGTAATAAAACAATGAACTACCTCTGAAGTCTTGAACCAGTTATTATAATTATATATTATATAATATATTACTTTTTAAGTTTAAACAAATTCGTGTATGTTACAGGTTTCAGGTTTTTATATAAAACACAAAAAAATTAATGCATAAAATACAAAAATACACAAAACAAGTGGCAAAGAAGCCTGTTATGTTTGTCTATACTGTGCTCATAACAATGTACAGAAACCAAGCTGACACTAGCTATCCAAAAGATATACATGTACAGCTGTATGTAAAGTTCTGCAAGTAATAAATGCAACAAAGTTTGCAACAAAAGCAATTTGCAAAGTTCTTGTTCTGTTAATGTTCCAACATTCACATTTCTATGACAAACCTGGCCAGTGCCTCTAGAGCTTCCTTGATTCTTCCACTGTCACAGAGTTCACAGTTTCCCCCTGAGTGGTCATGGTTTAATTTCTGACCAATTATATCCAGTTTGTCTGTCTTTACTCCAGACAGGGTGCTAAAGAACTTCAATGCCATCTCACGTTCTTTAAAACAAACAAAACAATTTAATTAAAACTCAAGTTAATTATTTGTCATAAATACCGGTATACACTGTGTATAATTTTGCATAAAGTCAGGGCCGTAGCCAGTATGAGGCAAACCGAGGTACTTGCCTCAGTCATGATCCCAGTGTTTTGTTTAAACGTAGTCATCATAAAGACCCTAAATAGCTAGCCGGGGAATTTAACCATGGATATTGCCTCAGTCTTTATTTTTTTCTGGCTACGGCCCTGAAAGTTGACTCAAGAGATCTCTGTAAAACTTTTAACCTATAACACCCGCAAGGGATGTCACTTAACTATGTATAGTAAGTGTTACTGCTGTGCCTGGGTTTATTTCAAAAGATGACAATGTAGGAGTTTAGCAACTGGAAAAATATCAGTGCATTGTTCATAGCTGTCGTGATCATAAGTAGCTGTCAGCCAACTATTATGGCCAGTAACTGTGGTGAAGATGACTGTCAACTCAAAATTTGAAAGGAAAACAACTACTTGGTATTTTGAGTTTATGGACCCATATTTTCTTTGTGTCGCCAGCAACCTCAAAAGTTTAGTGACAGCCTTGATTGTAGTTTGTGTGTCAAATGATAAATGTTGTGCACAAAATTCAAATAAGTATGATCTTACCCTATCCTTCACTTACAAGTTCAAGTTCAAGTTGAAAGGATAATGTGTAGTTCCAGAAAAAATCCATACCCACCCCATGGAAGGTCATTGGAAATTCCTAGGGGGAGGGGGAGGGGGGGGGGGTTTGTCTTAAAAACCAACATTTTAGAAGCAAAGTATGAAGCTAAACTGGAATTTCCTGGGGGGAACGGGAGTGCTAAACAAAAAACCTTCCATGGGGGGGGGGGGGGGGATGTATATTTTCTGGAACTGCACAATGCAAATAATACCATAATACAGTACTTGAAGGGCCCGGTGGAAAAAGGGCATACAAAAATAATGAAATTGTTCAAAAATTGTAGATCTTTCACATACAGACTCATTTTTAGTGTGGTAAAGCATTATTGGTTTGTTTCACTTCATTTAAAGAGCTCAAGTTGTTTGTTTCGCTCGAAAAATGCACAAGTAAAATAGTTGTTGGTTTCTGACTGCCTTTACAGAGCTCAAGTTGTTCCTTTCACTAGAAAAATGCGCAAGTTGTTGGATTCACTGCATTTAAACAGCTCATGCCAAGTTGTTTGTTTCACTTGATAAAAGCGCAGGTTGTTGGTTTCACTGCTGTTAAACCCCTTAAGTTGTTCATTTCACTTGAAAAATGTGCAAGTTGGTTGGGGTTAGTGTTAAGTTTTGGGTTAGGAAAAACATGGCAAAAGCACAAGTTGGTTTCACTGCCTTTAAAGAGCTCAAGTTGTTCTTTTCTCTCGAAAAATGTGCAAGTTGTCGGTTTCACTGCCTTTAAACAGCTCAAGTTGTTTGTTTCACTGCTTTTAAACCGCTCAAGTTGTTCATTTCACTATGGCTAAACCGCTTTTAGTTGTTTGTTTCACTTAACAAAAACACGGAAAAAGCACAAGTTGTTTGCTCCACTGCTTTTAAAGCACTCAAGTTGTCCGTTTCACTGCTTTTAAACAGCTCAAGTTATTTGTTTCAGTTAATAGAAAAACACTAAAGTTGTCTGTTTCACTTAAAAAAGGCACAAGTTGTTTCAGTAATTAACCGCTTGAGTTGTTCCTTTCATCAATAAAACAAAAACACTGCAGCGTGTTGTCTGTGTGTACTAGATGCCCCTTGGGATTACTGTTATGAATACTGATTAAGTTAGACATTTGAAGGGCTGGCTGCGTAACAGTCTTTTCGCTCAGAGTTGCCTCTTTTTCGCATGTGGACTACAAATTAATTGCAAAACATTGTTCAGAATTTTTTGTTGCTTTTTTCATTGTTTTTGAGAAAAAACTTATGCAAAAAGGTAACTCTGTGTCTCCTGCTGAATCCCGCTCAAAAAAATGAATCCCAAAGTTTACCCAATTTCTTGATTTTATGCTGATTTTTCAATTCAGATGGCCAAGTTTGGGCCTGTGCCGCTAAATCCTGTTTATGAAAAAAAAAAAAACAATCCCGAACCAAAGTTTATTCCCTCAAAATTGTTTTCATTTTATTGCCAATAGTCACCACTTAGTTTTATGCCATCTCCTTTACGAACCTCCTAGGAAGCACACCCAGTCCTCCTCCTCGTATTGTCCACCAAGGCCCATTTTCACCTCGAGCACTGAATAGCGCTTTGGACACAAGGTATGACAAGGACATCACTCTTTTTTTGAGAGGTACCAGTGACTTAAGGATTTTTGGACTTTGTGATGTCCTTCCATCACTGGGCGGGCCTTAAACATGGCTTAAACCAGCGCTCAACCACTGAGTTGTACGCTGTTCAGCCATGTTGTCTCAAGTGGCGAACACGATCGATAAGCCTGCCTTACTGCGCATTTCAATAACATGCGGAATTTGAAATTCAAATCTCCACCAACAGTTACGTTATTCCCTGCCCTCAATCATAATTAATACGAAAGCCAACTGATCATGTAAAAAAGAAACAAACAAAATGGATCGACATGTACCAATCATAATGCACGGACGTGACCTTTTGACCTCATTGAAGTGAAGATCTGTTTCCTGAGAGGTAAGCTAAGATGATTGATGGCAGTGTAAAACGCAACTGTTGGTGGAAATTTGAATTTCAAATTCTGCATGTTATTGAAAGGCGTAGTAAATGACATTATGTTCATTCACGTTGTTGGCGCTAGTCAGGAGTATTGCAGTCGCATATTCTTACAGCTGATCTGTTTTGTTATGCCGTGTTTTGAGTTCTTCCAGCTTACATTCCATGCAGTTTTGAAAGCAACAAGGGTCAGAATGTACAGTCAAAGGATCAGAGGGCCAGAACTCTGCTTTTTTTTTCAGGTGAAATTTGTCAAATTCCTTAGGGTTACATAGTCCAAATTCGACAAGGGTTTGTGATATTCATTGTACGATAAATTATTTTATTGCAAATCAGCAATTTTTGAACAATTTCAGTATTTTGTCCATATTCGTCAGTTACACCCTTTTTCCACCAGGCCCTTCAATTATAACTAAAAAGCAAACCTTTGTCAGTGGCTGTTTTTAACCATGTATCCACAGCTTCCATTGAGTGAGGATGAATTACTTTTTTGATAGACTGAAATAACAAGTCAGAAAGATCAAAGAGTTAAATCACTGGTTTTATCTTCTGAATAAACCATTTACATATTATGTATCATTGTTCAGCGAGGCTAGCTCGTTCCTTTTCTTGTAAGTCCTTGTCTCCAAAATAATTGATCATTTTGTACATGTTTCATCTCGCTTTTAGTTTGTAAGGAACAATGAGTGAATTGACTCTACATCCCTTTCATGATAACATGTACAAAAGATATGCTGAGCCATATTTTTGTAGCTGCTTCATTTATTTTATAAACTGACTATAATTTTTAATGATTGAATAACTGTATTTACCAATTATTGGTAATACAGGATTGTCAGAAATGGTTGACCAGTTATTTTTTTTAAAAATGCCATGCCCTTTAATAAACTGGCAAGCAAAGGAGCCAGCTGATATGACCATGTACATGTAGGTGGTGATTTTCACCGGCACCTTGACAACCCTGGCCTGGTATTATTGTTATAAATCATAGGGCGTAAACATACAAATTAAAAGTCAGGCAATTAAGGTGATTCCCTAGTATTGCATTGCGCATCACTACTGCGCATAATGTCTTGTGTCATTTGCGCGTGCACGAGCACGCGCACACTCCGAAGCAATAGGGTTTCCTTTGAGGATTCAGTTCTCTAAGTAAATATTAAGTGGCTGTTTTCTCCTAAACGAGCTTGGTGACCTATCTTTTTTTGCATAATTTCATTCTTTTAGTCCTTCTCTTTGAGGTGTAAAACTTTTAAAAAAAATCAAGTCAGAAAAAAAAGTTAGCACGAAAAAAGCATATGTAGCCATCGCTCATGGACGCAAAATTCTATCCTCAACATCACTCACCCAACGAGTAGTTTTAGTTAATAACTTTTCAGGACGTGTGCCTGTTCCATAAAACAAACATCAAAAATTGTTCCTTTTGGTCAATACATTACATCTATTTTGTTATTTCAAGAATTTCTTTAAAGCTGTGCTTCCAGTCTCTACAAAACTTAGTGTGAGCTGTTGGAATAAGCGTGTGCTTGATTAGTGCAGTTGCAAGGGTTTAAAGTGTAACTTGAGACAATTATACAGTGTTATTAACTAATATTTTAATAGGATGCCCTTTCATTACATGATTTTCAAAGAGGTCCTAAACGTGTGAAAAAGAAAAGAGTGTCTCCTAAACGAGCTCGGTGACCCATATTTTTTATTGCAGATTTCGGATCACTTTATTGTGGGAAACAACCAGGGAAAGTTAAAGAAAATTTTATGTCAACTTTTACAGTGCTGTCATTAAGGGCTGGGAGCTGGCCAAAACAGCCGGCTACTTGCCCATCCTCGGCCGTCTACTTTGAAATTACTTGTAAGACATTCCTTTCTATTTTTTAATCAAAGTAAAGATGTATTTATCTGTATTACAACAGTTTTAAACATTGACAGCCGATGTTATGGGCTACTCGATCTCTTTCGAAGTTATCAAAGGTCTGTGGGTAGTGCCTGCACCATTTTCATAGGTGGTTCCCAGGTTTGTGCGTAATCTCTGGGAAAAAAACATTGCCGAAGAAGCCTTCAGCGCTCTAGTGTCAAGCCGCCTACTTTCCATTTTCAGCCTGCTACTTACAAAATTAATAACAGCCCTGACTTTTATTTCTAGGGAATCACCTTAAAAGAATTCATTGTATTGTCTCGTTTAGGTCTTGTGTGTAGGACATCTTGACAATAAATCCAAAAAATTGGCCAAAATGTAATGAAAACAATGGAGACAAAAACCCTGTACATGCAACTACACTGTTGTATAAGATACACATTGCCATATGTCCCAAAATGCACAACATTTATTAAAAGGCCATTCCATTTTTGGCTATTCTTGTGAAAATCTGTCACCATACCTTTTCAATGGCAGACTTCTTTGCCACCTCCAGATCTTGCAAAATACTCTTATCTTTGCTTTTATCTATTATTTTTGGAGCAGGGAAAGTTATGTGACTATATATTAATATTACTAATGATAATTGATTATGATGCTAAAAGTAAGTTTAATTTCTAAAAACATTTTAAATTTTAAATAAGATGTGTTCTACATATGAGATAATCTTCTGAACCAAGGTGATACATGTGCAGTGTAAATTGTATTGATACAGTCGAACCTTCAGTTGCGACCACCTCTCGTAAGCGACCACCTCTCCTCAGTGAGGTCCCAGTTTTCCAAAATACCAAAAGTTTCCAAGACAAATCACTATATTTGGAACCTCTTGTAAGCGACCACCTCTCGTAGGCGACCGCGACCACTTTTAGAGCTAAAAGTTTGAAATTTTCTTTTGTTTTTAACCTCCCATAAGCAACCACTTGACAGATGAAAGAGCGAAAATTGGATAATGATGTTTTGAAACATTATCGCATTCCTGGTTGTACAATAAGAGACGGAAATTTCTCAATCAGAAGTACCGATTTTTTTTTTTGAAATTGACTTTTCACATGAATAAAACATTAAAACAAAATGTACATACACTGTACTCTATTAATCTTAAAAGAGGCGACCTTAAATATCTTATAATTACAGAAAATTAGAACTGATTTCCTGATTTCCTGTTCTCTCAAGAACAGTCAACAGTTTAACGGAACTGCAGTATAAAAATCGACATACAGTATTCGGCGCGATCAATACATTCCCTATTCAGTCCAAGTCGTGAGACTTGTTCCGTTCGCCGTATTAGGTAGTTTATTAGAAGCGAACCATGAAACTCTGAATAAGTATTTTGGAAAGATTAAATATTTTTGTGGCTAATAAAAGTTATTATATGGGTTTAGATGGGCTGCATTGGTGCATGGGTAAGTCTCTGCAGTTACCATATGCTGATGACGCAAAATTTTGACCCAATATGGTATGAACTCTCAAAAGCGACCACCTCCCATAAGCGACCATCTATGCTTGACATTTTGAGTGGTCGCTTACAGGAGGTTCGACTGTATAAAAAATAATGGTATTTGTCAAAACTCACAAGTCAATCTTCCTACTGTACCTTGGTTTGTTGGCTCCCTTGAGAAATTTCTCATTGCTGGTAGTGGTGTCTAGATGTATATCAATCACAATTAAAAATAATGTATTACATGTATTGTGCAGTTCCAGAAAATATCCATACTCCCCCCACAGAAGGTTTTTTGTTTAGCACCCCCGTCCCCCTAGGAAATTCCAGTTTAGTTTCATACTTTGCTTCTAAAATGTTGGCTTTTAAGACCCCCTCCCCCTAGGAATTTCCAATGACCTTCCATGGGGTGGGTATGGATTTTTTCTGGAACTACACAATGTGGTTGTTGTTCATCGTGGTGTGTAAGATAGGTAAACGCTTTCTTTCGTTTGTCTCATGATGGAGTCACTTTAAGATGTTGATCGCGACGTTTCAACTGCTATTACTGCTAGTCTTCATCAGGCGATCACTAGACTAGCAGTAATAGCAGTCGAAACATCGCGATCAACATCTTAAAGTGACTCCATCGTGAGACAAACGAAAGAAAGCGTTTACCTACCAATGTATTACATGTATTACAAGAGACTGATACATTCAAGTCAGTAAAGTAAAGTACATGTAAAATGTAAAAAAAAAAAACACTTACATGTGTTTGAGCCAGGGGTGTAAACTGTCTCTGCAAAGGACTCTTCCTTACCGAGTTAGCTGACTCTAGTCTTGGTACTATAACGTACAAGGCAAATTATAGGAATTAAATGCTTACAACAATATTGGAACAAGTAGCGGATATCCAGACCTATTAACCTGGGTACCCTTTCAAACTAGAAGGCACATATTCAATTTAAGACCAAAATATTAATAATTATACAAAATCTATACCCTTTGGAGTGGCCTTCAAGAATAGTACTTATTGTATGTGTTGTGGCTCAATTTTATTCTTGGTTCAAATTTTATTTCCCATTGTTTTTTACTATGGTAATGTATGATAATGAGATTTAAACGAAGGAAAATAACATTTGAACCAAGGATAAAATTGAACCACAACATATGCACTGGTTCCAGTCATGGGCACACATTTGAATCACACACATCATTCTAAATCATACCTTAAACTCCAAGAGAAAACATGACTATAACAAGCGAAAGGTTACCACAACATCTGAAAAAAGTTGTTTTCACTATTTTATTCAATAGTGCCTCGGTTATGTCCCCCAGCATGGCAACCAAGCCTGTAGTAGTCTTTATTAAAAAAAGAAGACACAACATACATGTACATGGGTCTAATTAAATACATAAAGTAAAAAAAAAAATTAAAAACTAAAAAAAACTAATTACATGTACAATGTACATTGTATAAAAAAAATTATATAATAAAAATAATAACAGATACACTGTAATTCCCAGAAATAACGAAAAAGCTACTTTATAAATTTAAAAAGGCATCTATTTAAAAAAGCACACTTGAATCTTTCAGTTTGTATTCTTGGGAGTAAGAACTCATGTCATCTTTCTCTGAGACCCCTCCCTCCCTCCCTCCCTCCCTCCCTCCCTCCCTCCCTCCCTCCCTCCCTCCCTCCCTCTTTTATTTATTTATTTATTTATTTTTTTTTTGGGGGGGGAGTAAGTCGTATAAGACATCTTCAGTGCTGCTAGTCTTTGTGTCAAATACAGTGTAGGTCCCTATCTGATCCCTAGTTTGAATGGCCAGTATACATGTCTCAAGGACGCCTATTTAGTAGGTACAGCGTGTATGACTGTGTTTATGCCTCACATTCATCTTTTCCTCTAAATGACGGATGCATCTGATTGTGTAAACTGCCAATGGATCTTCTACTCTGTACAGACATTCTTGACCCCAGCTTCTCTCTCTCTGCATTATATCCACCTTGTAGATCGAAGAGAAACAAAATTTAATTGTATAGGCTGGGTTAGTCAATTAATACTCCCTATAAATTATCCCTACATGGCATACTAATAGAACTAAAAAGGTGATAGCTCTTTGTCTGGCAAGACATAAAATGAAATCATGATACTCACCTGCTGACTGGAGCTGAGTTCTGTTCTGTTGAATCAACCGTGATGGTACACGCCATCCCATGAAACTCTGAAAATAAAATCGAAAAAATAATAGCTTAAGTTATTGTAGTTTAAATCATTTAGAGCAACTAACAAATTGCTTCCCAGTCTATCTGTCAGAAACAGGGTTTAACAATCATATTGGTATGAAATGTGGAAAGGGTACAAGCTTTGAGAGGCACACCCTGCCCAACTTCCAAAAAGTCCCCCCCCCCCCCCCCCCTCCACCAACACCACCACCTGTGATTGCACTCTTACCATACATCTGCATTTGGAGAGTCATTCAGTAAATTCAGAATCATCAATTTCGATGTAAACTTATACTGTATAGCAATACAAACCTCTGCCATACTATTATAATAACGTTTTTAACAGTGCAAATAACACCGTTTAATGTTACGACTTTGTGAGTAATACTGCCAATCAAATATTAGAGCACTGTAATTACATTCCATAAAATTCTAATTATTTTATAGGTCTACGGACATGTAAAAAAAAAAATAGAATTTATCACTTCTCAAGCCCGTGTTATTTGAGAAAAAGAAACTGTGTGATTTTATAAAAAAAAATGAACTAGCTTAACTTGCTTTTGGCGATAAATAATAGCTCGGCAATGCGAAACCTTTTATATTGACCTTAGCGGTCTCAGCGTAGTGACCCATGAATTTTCGTAAACAAATGAAGACTTAAAGCCAAATTTAAAGACTCGGACAATTTGCGATAAATAACACAACTGGTGCAAAGAAGTTCTAAGTTGTTGGAGTACTTACCGGTACAGAAGATCCGCTAGCTGCCGAAGCAGATCTTTGAATTTCTCCATCCTTCGCATTTGCTTTTGCGCCGACAGAATTGGGGTTGTACGGCGTTCCTGGTGGGAAAACGCGAGACGATTCTTGTTTGTACTTGATTTTTATCGACCGTAGAAACCCAGCAGGCAGGCTATCCGTCCGTGAGTCACCAATTAAATCTATGAGATCCATAGTTTGAAATTCTTGACAGATCTTTCGCAGTTCTTCGTTTTACAGGAACTCCATTTTGCGCGTTCTTGAAGACCTTGACAACGAGCCTCGTTTTCGTTAGCGTTAAGGAATTGTAGGTGGAGTGGACTCGTGGAACTAAGGAATAATAGACTGTCACAAAGAAAGATGACACCGTTTTGGCACGTTTCCCTTGCGGTTACGAAAAAGGTTTTGAACTGAGTTTAAAAAATTTACCAATAGAAACATCTAAAGCAAAAGCTTAAGTACAGTTTCGATGCTTCCAACACATGAATTTGTTCCAACATTAAGGTCGCGGGGGATACCTGGCCATGAATAAATTCATAAGGCAAAATTTTGGCAGGGGTGTCACTTTGAAAAACGTTATATCGTGAAGGTTTGAAAGCCGATTTCGCTAAAATTTAACAGAGATATTGGCGAATAATGGAAGTGCGTAAGGATTGTTTTTTATTGAAGGGATCGCGCTTTGCGGCAATGCTGCAAGCCACTAAAGTTATCTTTTCTTAAAACGTGGTTTTGTGTTCAAGTTTGCTCCTCGAGAAGAACACAAAGCAAGTTGATTTCCCCACTCACTGATCCGTTAAAGCGTCTATTGTGTCATATCTGACTCCGATTTTTTGATTTCAACTTTAATTAAAAGTTATTAGCTTTTAAAGGAGTAAAATTGTCCACGTTAGAATTTGAAGCCTCATATCTTCCCTTTGAAAGCCTATTTAAAAATTTTGAGTCAGATATGACAATCTACAATACACCTAGACGACCTAGTTTACCTCCTTACAGTGTCAACTCTTGAAATTCTCTATCCGCGCTGAATTCTTGGACACAAAATTGCTTGTTTTTAGGCATCCGAAGGCTTCCCGAGCAAACACGAATGCAAAAAAATATAAGTTTATGGTAATTTTGCTAATTTTAATCCACGGGCTATTGTCAACGGGTGGCCCGAAAACACTGACCCCCGGTCCATGGACCCCCCTACGGACCGGGTCCATGGACTACCTTGCGGACCGGTCCGCGGACCCCCTCTACGGACCCCCTCTACGGACCCCCTTTAAAACGCATTAAAACATAAAAATAAACATTTGACTTTTAAACATTTTAAACTGACCGTGTGCATGTCGTGTCGGCGAAAATTCGAACGCTGACTTAGACTTTCGTAGAATTAATACAGATCTGTAATAATACTTGGCAAGACTTCGGCGCACGGTTATATTTGTGCCTTCGCCATTTTGCTCGGCTCAGTCTCCCACGTTCGCAATCACGAACTCGACCCGGCTTCACAAAAAACCACGCGACTTCTCCATTCTCACTGTAGTGGGAGAATCGAACCTTGGTTAATTTTTCGTTTTTTTTTTTCAATATCTGGAATGGACTCTGGACTCAATTTTTTTCGTGTCTGTGTCTAGGTCCATACCCCACGCGGCCAAAACTTTAAACCTGGACTGGACTCTGGAACCAGGACGCTGGACTTTTTTCCTTTTCAAAAAAAGAATGTATATTTTTTTATTTTCCTTTTCTCAAATAAAATAATTCTTTTCGAATACTCCCCCCCCCCGGGTCCTGACCCTTCATAAAATACCTCCCTAATGCAGGACAAGCCCTGCCTCAAAGGCTAATATCTAGCACTGCACTGAATGTTAGTACAAGGCAGTTCCTCTTATAGGCCACTCATGGAGGCGCAGGAGAGAAGAAATCGCGTGGTTTTCCGTGAAGCCTGAGTCGAGTTCGTGATTGCGAACGTGGGAGACTAGGCCGAGCAAAATGGCGGAGGCACAAATGACACAAACAACACAAACGAAGTTCGACCGATCCTCGCAATATTTACAAAATCTTTCAAATTAGGTGGTAACAGGTAATATGCGATTAATATTACAGATCTGTATTAATTCTACGAAAGTCTAAGTCAGCGTTCGAATTTTCGCCGACACGACATGCACACGGTCAGTTTAAAATGTTTAAAAGTCAAATGTTTATTTTTATTTTTTAATGCGTTTTAAAGGGGGTCCGTAGAGGGGGTCCGTTGAGGGGGTCCGCGGACCGGTCCGCAAGGTAGTCCATGGACCCGGTCCGTAGGGGGGTCCATGGACCGGGGGTCAGCTCAGGCATGTTAAGGCATGGTTTTAAGCCTAATTTGCATAAAATCTGAAAAAAATCCTAACTTTACGACAATTTGCCTTAACAATCTCAAACTTGGCAAGGGTATAAAACGTAATGATTTGAACTCGTTTTTTCCTCAAAGTGTCGAACTTTTGAGTCACGTGACCTGTAAATAATAATTAAAGGGAAATAATATTCGGAGTAAAATGGGGAACACAAAATGAAATATAAGTAAACGTTATTGGGTATCGATCTTTTACATCTAAAAGGCTTTTCATGAATTAGCCTTTTAATCGTGTCCATGTTAAACAGGAACGCTGCAATTAACGGAAATAGGTCACGTGACTAAATAAATAGCTTAATAACTTCTAATAGAAATAACAGATACAACCATACAAGGCTAATTCATGATGAAGTTTTAGGATTTAAAAGTATAAGACCTAAAAAGACTTAATTATATTTCGTTTTGTGTTCCCCATTTTACTCTGAATATTTTGGTCGTTAATTATCATTTACAGGTCACGTGACCCAAATATTCGACACTTTAAGCTAAGAATGAGTTAAGGTCATCAAGTTTTATACGGTTGCTAAGTTTGAGCGTGTTAAGGCAAATTTCCGCAAAGTTATGATAGTTTTCAGATTTTATGCAAATTAGGCTTAAAACCATGCCTTAACATGCCTGAGAGTGTTTTCGGGCCACCCATTGTCAACACTTCATGCGGAAAGAACAATGCGTTAAAAATAGTGTATTTTACCAGACAGCGCTTTGCACGTGCAATTATTGATGCAGAAACATTACAGAGCCTGTTCGTGAATATTTCGCGCATTTTCTGTATCAGCCGTCGCACTTCGTGCATACTCTTTTCATAAATGCATATTGATGAGCGGAACCTGTCCCCCGCGACCTTAACGTGAAGCTTGTTGCCTGCGATGGGAGCAAGCTTTCTCTGGGGTGGGTGGGGAAAGGAAAGAGATCATTCCTCCCTTCCCTCAACCCCAAGAGAGCTTTATCGCCGGCTAGAACAAGCTTCAGTAAAAAATGTGATGCGGCGGTCCACTTATGTAAAAAAGGTTTTCTGAAAACATGCCATTTTCCTGGGATATTGTTCGCAACGAAGTAAGCAACAGATGACTTCGACAGTTGCTTTTTTCTCAGATTTTTTTTTATCGGTTCAGTTGACACTGAGTTGAACTTTATTGTTTGCAGCTATTGTGGATACCCCGGGTGAATGGGGGGGGGGGGGAATACAATTAAGCTCGGAAGCCTCGCAATCCTTTCGATAAGCCGATGACTGAACCGGTTTACGAAATATCGAATAGACCTCTTTAGCTTGTATATTTTGTTTTCCCAATGTAGGTCATGTGATGTTCTCAAGGGAATTTGTCCTTTGTCTTTTCATAAATTATGCATACATATGCACGTGAAGAAAACAAAATTTTAAAGAAACTGTTCTCTAGGGTAACATCACATGACCTACATTGGGAAAACAAAACGTACAAGCTAAAGAGGTCTATTGACAAAACAGTAATCTGCTTTGGGATAGAAAAGCGCCCATAAAAAGCCATAAGATACAGCTTATCTCTAAAACTTTGAAGGTTCCCAGCGGATTCCAGAGGATTTCATTCTCTATCGTAAAAAGGCCAATTTTATAAAATACTCTCAAAAGTTTATACCTGTTTTAATACCTAAACACCATTTACCAGGCGAAACCAGAGGCGAAACAATGTTAAAGGGACCTTGAATAACCTTCGTGATTTTATTTCCTGCTTATCAGGTGATATATGACGTAAATGCCAAAAAAATCATGGCGCGCACGTTAAAGTCACCAGATGTGGTGTCTGGCTTGGGTGCAAAATACTGTACACCCGGGGACTGTACACCCCCAAATATACCAGATACTCGAGGTTTTTGTTTCAAGTTTACTCCATATTCAACTGATTCCAGCGTGATAAAGACTGCCTTCCTCCTGACTCTGTCCTCCCGTTAGAATTCTTCGTATTGCGTAAGGACAATGCGTGACTTTCTTTACTCTCGAAATAATGCAGTCAAGGGAATTTTTTTAAAATGTTTTCTTTTGTCTGAGTGCTTTTAACTGTCGTCGCGTACCATCAAGCGGATTTGATCCGAAGCTTTTCCAGACACCAGACAATTGCTTTTATATGTGGTCACTTGCACGTACACTGTACAAGATGAAGCAGGACTGAAAACTATCTGCCCTTTCATTGTCAAGGTAAGTTTTTTCCTCAGCAGTTGTTTCTCTTAATTTGACTGGTTGTCATACACATACATCCTAGAACTGAAGACAGAGGCAATAATTTATTATCCCCGAGAATAACCCCTTTGGTATCCAGATAACAGCAGTTTCTCGTGGGAGCGACGAGAATTTGCAGGCTAAAACAGCTAAAAGCTTTATTTTTTTGTGAGGCAATCGGACCAGTGCTTTCAGCGCATGCAGGAAAATACTGCTCGATAGCTTTCATTTGAATGGTCACATTGTAGGTTCCGAGTTCGAACCACATCGATTACGGCTCAAGGTGTGGTCTATCGTGGAAAGATTCAACGAAATGAAATGGTCAGAATTCAACTATGGAAGTCAGCTGTATCATCGAACCTAGCAGCGATATTAGTCAGTTGACTTTATTTACCAAATGTGACTCTTCTCTCTTACTGTGGCGCTTTTATTGAGTGTTCATGATAAAATAACTCCGCTGTAGTACTTCATTGACATGAGTGAATGTCCAACCATTGACTGATGCGGCAATTTATCTTAAGCCCTATCTCCAAGTAAGCCGTCATGGAGTGTTCCAGGTTATTGGGTGTTTTGGTTTTAGTGTATGCGGTGCTTCCCTTTGCTTTGCTCCGTTTATCATTTTTTCAGGTTGGAAATCTTAAAACTCGGGTAGAAATCTAAAAGGGTGAAAGGTCAAGAGCTTTGTGTTGATCTATTTAGGTCACGTTTTCAAGCTTGACAATCTCGGTTTTTCCTTTCAGTATTTAATCCTCCTCAAATTAAATCCTCTGTGCTCTACGTTAATTTGCTCAGACTAAATTTAAGTACCATATCAGATTTGGACTTTTTCTTGTTTTGGCGACTTATTCTTGTGTCTACTGCGCTTGCGCAAGAAGCTGACACCATAAAAGTTGTAACACAACCTCGTTCCCAGGGTCTCTCTTCTTCCCGCCCCCTGGAGGTTGGTTGTAACAATGAAAGCTGTAAACAATAAGTCGATGGCCGCTTTCCATTTGTCGGGACTGGGCGGCAACTTACAGGTCTGGCGGCCGGTTCTGACAAATGATATAAAGCGCCCTAGGTTTTGGTCGAGGGTACAAATTCGAGGGTCGAGGGTAACATGTCGAGGGTCAACATCAAGTTCTGATTCTTTTTCGCCCTTGTATACATAATTTAGTATCCAAGAATGTTGTTTCTCTTTCAGATATTTCAGCCGTGAATTTGATTGTAGCTTGTTCAATGAACTTTGTTATTTCTTCACTGTTAACGTTCCAGAGTGAAAAATAAGGGCGGTTCGGCGAACAAAAATAGCGGAGGGTAGTAAGGGGGCAGCCCCTGCTTCCCCCCCCCCCCCCGCCCCCTCCTGCAGATAGTTTTCTTGCCTATTATTATTTAGTTTCATATCGCTTTTTATTTGTCTCGGTCTGCTTCATTGAAAAGTTGCCATTTTTCGGTCCCCATTCGATAAGAAATAGCGGATCAGACATAATACAGTGGAACCTGGTTAATACGGGCACCGAAGGGACACGCCAAAGTGTCCGTATTATCCGGGTGTCCGTAATGAGCGGGCTCCCAGAGAAAAACGTGAGGGGCACATATTTTATCGCTACAAAGACTAAACCATTCAAGTTAAAGCAACAGAACGATGTTTAATGTCTAAATAACTGTAACTAAGTCCAAACTGAAAAAAATCCTACGCTCTGAAGTCAAAATGAAATTTCTCTTGTTCCAAACGTAACAACATTAGCTGTAGTCACACTACGCACTTTTGCCCTAGGGAAACTTGACTTGTTGACAGTTTCCCGAGGGAAAATTTTAACTGAAATTTAGAAGTGTGACCGATTTTTCCCCAGGTAAATTACCTAGAGGACATTTTATCTAAGGTAACTTGAATATGTCAACAAAACAATAGAATTTCCCTTGACAGTTATCCTACATGGATCGAAAAGGTAAACTGAAATCCCAAGGAAGCTAGACAATGGATGTTCGTTGGTAAATGCGCTGATGACAGATTTGGAGTTGTCGTGCCACGTTTGGAAAAACATGGCCAAGTGCGCGCGTCAAGACGAAGAAGATGACGTGGACCAACAGCAGTGCAAATAAAATTAAATGTTTCCCTTGAACCCGAAAGTTTTCTTTCCACCACATATTTAAACTATTGGAATGAAGCAAATCTTCAAACTAATAAGCGAATCTTTGTGACGTCATTGTTTACATTTGTTTTGTTGTTAAACTTAGTCTATGCAATTTTCAGCTTTTCTCATGCAATATTTAAGGAAATATCTGCTATCAAAAACTGCAAAATTGTTGGGCGGTAAAAGCGCTAATGAGCCCATACATTCTTTGTAAAATTTTGAGTTTTTAATACAGCTTTGCATGAAGTGTATCTGGTATATCGGGCTCAAATTTTCAGAGAAAGCTATTAAATTGTGCTATGCACTTTCAATATTTAGAGTTGACTTTATTGTTAGTTAGCCATTGTGTTGTGGTGTGGGTATTGTTAGTTAGCCATTGTGTTGTGGTGTGGGTATTGTTAGTTCGCCATTGTTTAGTGGTGTTGGTATTGTTAGTTAGCCATTGTGTTGTGGTGTGGGTATTGTTAGTTAACCATTGTGTTGTGGTGTGGGTATTGTTAGTTAGCCATTGTGTTGTGGTGTGGGAATTGTTAGTTAGCCATTGTGTTGTGGTGTGGGTATTGTTAGTTAGCCATTGTGTTGTGGTGTGGGTATTGTTAGTTAGCCATTGTGTTGTGGTGTGGGTATTGTTAGTTAGCCATTGTGTTGTGGTGTGGGTATTGTTAGTTTGCCATTGTGTTGTGGTGTGGGTATTGTTAGTTTGCCATTGTGTTGTGGTGTGGGTATTGTTAGTTAGCCATTGTTTAGTGGTGTTGGTTAGCCATTGTGTTGTGGTGTTGGTATTGTTGGTTAGCCATTGTGTTGTGGTGTGGGTATTGTTAGTTAGCCATTGTGTTGTGGTGTGAGTATTGTTAGTTAGCCATTGTTTAGTCGTGTTGGTACTGTTGGTTAGCCATTGTATTGTGGTGTGGGTATTGTTAGTTAGCCATTGTTAAGTGGTGTTGGTATTGTTGGTTAGCCATTGTGTTGTGGTGTGGGTATTGTTGGTTAGCCATTGTGTTGTGGTGTGGGTATTGTTGGTTAGCCATTGTGTTGTGGTGTGGGTATTGTTAGTTAGCCATTGTGTTGTGGTGTGGGTATTGTTAGTTAGCCATTGTGTTGTGGTGTGGGTATTGTTAGTTAACCATTGTGTTGTGGTGTGGGTATTGTTAGTTAGCCATTGTGTTGTGGTGTGGGTATTGTTAGTTAGCCATTGTGTTGTGGTGTGGGTATTGTTAGTTAGCCATTGTTTAGTGGTGTTGGTATTGTTAGTTAGCCATTGTGTTGTGGTGTGGGTATTGTTAGTTAACCATTGTGTTGTGGTGTGGGTATTGTTAGTTAGCCATATTGTGTTGTGGTGTGGGAATTGTTAGTTAGCCATTGTGTTGTGGTGTGGGTATTGTTAGTTAGCCATTGTGTTGTGGTGTGGGTATTGTTAGTTAGCCATTGTGTTGTGGTGTGGGTATTGTTAGTTAGCCATTGTGTTGTGGTGTGGGTATTGTTAGTTTGCCATTGTGTTGTGGTGTGGGTATTGTTAGTTTGCCATTGTGTTGTGGGTTGGGTATTGTTAGTTAGCCATTGTATTGTGGTGTGGGTATTGTTAGTTAGCCATTGTTAAGTGGTGTTGGTATTGTTGGTTAGCCATTGTGTTGTGGTGTGGGTATTGTTGGTTAGCCATTGTGTTGTGGTGTGGGTATTGTTGGTTAGCCATTGTGTTGTGGTGTGGGTATTGTTAGTTAGCCATTGTGTTGTGGTGTGGGTATTGTTAGTTAGCCATTGTGTTGTGGTGTGGGTATTGTTAGTTAACCATTGTGTTGTGGTGTGGGTATTGTTAGTTAGCCATTGTTTAGTGGTGTTGGTATTGTTAGTTAGCCATTGTGTTGTGGTGTGGGTATTGTTAGTTAACCATTGTGTTGTGGTGTGGGTATTGTTAGTTAGCCATTGTGTTGTGGTGTGGGAATTGTTAGTTAGCCATTGTGTTGTGGTGTGGGTATTGTTAGTTAGCCATTGTGTTGTGGTGTGGGTATTGTTAGTTAGCCATTGTGTTGTGGTGTGGGTATTGTTAGTTAGCCATTGTGTTGTGGTGTGGGTATTGTTAGTTTGCCATTGTGTTGTGGTGTGGGTATTGTTAGTTTGCCATTGTGTTGTGGTGTGGGTATTGTTAGTTAGCCATTGTTTAGTGGTGTTGGTTAGCCATTGTGTTGTGGTGTTGGTATTGTTGGTTAGCCATTGTGTTGTGGTGTGGGTATTGTTGGTTAGCCATTGTGTTGTGGTGTGGGTATTGTTAGTTAGCCATTGTGTTGTGGTGTGGGTATTGTTAGTTAGCCATTGTGTTGTGGTGTGGGTATTGTTAGTTAGCCATTGTTTAGTGGTGTTGGTATTGTTGGTTAGCCATTGTGTTGTGGTGTGGGTATTGTTGGTTAGCCATTGTGTTGTGGTGTGGGTATTGTTGGTTAGCCATTGTGTTGTGGTGTGGGTATTGTTAGTTAGCCATTGTGTTGTGGTGTGGGTATTGTTAGTTAGCCATTGTGTTGTGGTGTGGGTATTGTTGGTTAGCCATTGTGTTGTGGTGTGGGTATTGTTAGTTAGCCATTGTGTTGTGGTGTGGGTATTGTTAGTTAGTCATTGTGTTGTGGTGTGGGTATTGTTAGTTAGTCATTGTGTTGCGGTGTGGGTGTTGTTAGTTCGCCATTGTGTTGTGGAGTGGGTGTTGTTGTTGTTTTACAGGCCATAATCATGGGTTGTTCCTACAATGGGGCGAACCGTTAGACTTCTTGTTTTCCTTTAGCTTTATCGCTAGACTAAAGAAACCTCACTAGGGGGGCTTTCGCAGTTGCAGAATAATTTTTTCAAAACGTTTTCCTGCTCCCCTCAGAAATCTTATGGTTCGCCCCTAAACGTTCACTATTTCTCCTTCAAAGGAGGGTACATCCCTCATGGCGTTTTGATCCCGTATCCCGCCATTTAAAGTTCATAGTATTCCGTAGCACACCTTGATTTTAATCCGCATCCAGACAAATCTTTTACTGTTATCATACCATTGTCACCAGTTAACCGTCTCTTTTCTCTTTCACAGTTAACTACCAAACGTAGAAATGAAGTTGTCAACCTTAATAACGAAGCAAGCCGAACGGAGTCTGCAAACCATGAAAAATATTCTGGAAATCGCACGCCTGGGACCACAGTTCATCAAAAAACGGCCCTTCGTGGCACTTTTTTTCTGCGCATTTCTCGCCACCGGCTTTTTACCCCTGTTGATATATCTGCTGTTCGCAATCGCGGTAGCTTGTCTAGGCGTGTCGCTGTTGGTTGGAATCGTGGGTGGGATCATCACCATGGCAACCGTTATTTTACTGGTGTGTCTAATCATCCCGGCATGCATCGCCAGCGGATTGTCTCTTTTTGCCTACACAACGTACGTTGGTCTGTTACAGATGAAAATCCGTGTAACATCTGCTCTTAATTACCCACAAAATCATTCGAGTGGAGCTTGCTTAACAGAAAGATGCGACGAGAAACCCAAATTTATAAAGAGCGTTCGTTTCAGGCTAAGTTTTGACGAGAAAAAAGCTAATCCTTTGTCTCAAAGCGACGAAAAAAAGGCTTCTGTCCAACTACGCCCACAATGCATGGAGGAGAGCGACTGCGTTCGTGCCTGAACATCATGTCTTTTGATATAGCTTTACATGTACAGTCACCTTCTTTGACTCAATACCTGATGAACGACTTGTGAACATGTTTCCGAATAAAGAAACCGGTTCATCAATTGACTTTCTGGTTGAATAAACATATGTTGTTTCCCAAGTAAGACCCCAAACCCTCCTCCCACCCCCACCCCCACCCCCCCCCCCCCCCCCCCACTCATTTTTTCCCCTTGAAGGGGCTATGTCACCTATTTTTAGTATCACTTTGAAAAGCCAAAAAACATATTTGTTTCAATGTAAACCTACAAAATGATGGTCAAGTTTTGTTAACTAGCGAAAGTGACGTCAGAGACTCAAAAATTCCTCTCTCGCAATCACTCACGAAGACAACGGCAGCGATAGCGGCACAAAACAATAGGTTTAATGAGCGAAAACAATGTATCTGCACGTTTCAAATTTGATCGAACTGGGACTTCAATAACCTAATTTCGAACTCATCTCAGGAGATTCTGCCCGAGCGTTATTGGAAGATTTTTTGGAATAGCATTCCACAATTAATTAGAGACAAACCATCTAAAAAGATGTTTAGAAAAGCACTTTTACACTGGTACCTTGCTCAATACTAATGAAACATCATCTCTTTGACAATTTACCGAGTTATTTTTATAAGTTTTCCTTTACTTTTTTACTAAAAAATTACAAGTTTTTTTGTTATACTGTTATACTGATGTAACATAATGGGCACAATATTAGTTTATCTAGACTTGCCCCTCTCCTCTCCTTCCTATATACAATGTGACTTAATTTAAGTGGTGTAATTTTGTACTGTACGTTTTCTTTCCTTGAAAATTTTATACTTTTTACTTACTTTTTTTCACCTTATATTCAATTCTGTATTATTATCTGCTAAGGTTTGGAGAAATAGATAAATGAAAAAGTGTAGCGGTACCGAGGTACCAGAAAAACATGTGACGATCATTTCCAAAATTTTATTTTCCATACAGAAGTCGTTTACATGGAAAAATTCTACTTGCACTAAGACTTTGAAAGCAATGACAGATTTTTAAAATAAATTTAATGAAATAGAGACTTATATAGCGCACATATCACGTGTCCCAAGACGCTTTACATACACTTATGAGAATGAGATCGGACGTCAGCTTATGAAGGCACCTCATGCAGCCGCTATCGGTCCATTGTTGATCTCATCTCCCCCACCCCACCCATGAACAATGTATGGCACTGTGGGTGGTCACAGCCAGGGTTTTGTTACGTCTTCAGTGGTTCTTTTAGGGCCGATTTACACGGTACAACTTTGTCGCATGCGACACGCTTAAAACATGCTTACAACACAAATTACTCCGTGTAAGGGCCGATTTACACGGTACAACTTTGTTGCATGCAACACGCTTACGGCATGCTTACGACATTACTTGAGCTGATTTACACGGAGTACATTGTAATTTGTGCTGTAAGCATGTCGTAGCATGTTTTAAGCGTGTCGCATGCAACAAAGTTGTACCGTGTAAATCGGCCCTTACACGGAGTAATTTGTGTTGTAAGCATGTTTTAAGCGTGTCGCATGCGACAAAGTTGTACCGTGTAAATCGGCCCTAAAAGAACCACTGAAGACGTAACAAAACCCTGGCTGTGACCACCCACAGTGCCATACATTGTTCATGGGTGGGGTGGGGGAGATGAGATCAACAATGGACCGATAGCGGCTGCATGAGGTGCCTTCATAAGCTGACGTCCGATCTCATTCTCATAAGTGTATGTAAAGCGTCTTGGGACACGTGATATGTGCGCTATATAAGTCTCTATTTCATTAAATTTATTTTAAAAATCTGTCATTGCTTTCAAAGTCTTAGTGCAAGTAGAATTTTTCCATGTAAACGACTTCTGTATGGAAAATAAAATTTTGGAAATGATCGTCACATGTTTTTCTGGTACCTCGGTACCGCTACACTTTTTCATTTATCTATTTCTCCAAACCTTAGCAGATAATAATACAGAATTGAATATAAGGTGAAAAAAAGTAAGTAAAAAGTATAAAATTTTCAAGGAAAGAAAACGTACAGTACAAAATTACACCACTTAAATTAAGTCACATTGTATATAGGAAGGAGAGGAGAGGGGCAAGTCTAGATAAACTAATATTGTGCCCATTATGTTACATCAGTATAACAGTATAACAAAAAAACTTGTAATTTTTTAGTAAAAAAGTAAAGGAAAACTTATAAAAATAACTCGGTAAATTGTCAAAGAGATGATGTTTCATTAGTATTGAGCAAGGTACCAGTGTAAAAGTGCTTTTCTAAACATCTTTTTAGATGGTTTGTCTCTAATTAATTGTGGAATGCTATTCCAAAAAATCTTCCAATAACGCTCGGGCAGAATCTCCTGAGATGAGTTCGAAATTAGGTTATTGAAGTCCCAGTTCGATCAAATTTGAAACGTGCAGATACATTGTTTTCGCTCATTAAACCTATTGTTTTGTGCCGCTATCGCTGCCGTTGTCTTCGTGAGTGATTGCGAGAGAGGAATTTTTGAGTCTCTGACGTCACTTTCGCTAGTTAACAAAACTTGACCATCATTTTGTAGGTTTACATTGAAACAAATATGTTTTTTGGCTTTTCAAAGTGATACTAAAAATAAGCGTGTTGCATGCAACAAAGTCGTACCGTGTAAATCGGCCCTCACGTCCTCATCGCCGGAGACGGGACCGCCATTTCTACGTGGTCATCCGAACCACGTGAAGGTCTATCCATTTGCAGATGTCATAGCAAAGGCAGCACCTTCGTCCTCAGTTATTTTAAGACCCTGATTGTTGGTCCGGCCGGGATTCGAACCCGCGACCTCCTGCTCTGCAGACTGGTGCTCTATCAACTGAGCTAACCAGGAGGCGGTTTATCCTAAAAAGACCCTAATAGCTGCAACTGGGGACACTGGAAGTGAACACCCTAAAAGGTACGACAAGCTTCCCCGTCACCTTCATTTATACAGGAGTCTCTCTCCGGGTCCGGCCTCCCCCCCCCCCCCCTCCCCCCTTTCCCCACCCCACTCCACCCACTAACAGTTCCCTTCAGTTCGCAGCCTCATATTCGTTCATTGGTTCAAAATTGTTTAAAAGGGATAAAAATCAGATTGCAAATATCGTAACTTGATTTCTGTTAGACCAAGAGATTATAATTATTTTCTCTTGGTTAGACTAACAGAAATGTGGAAAATTTGTGAAAGATCAGTAGCTCATAATTCATATACTGATCAGTATATTTTGTATTAAGATTATTATTCATTTGCCGTCAGCTCAGTTCTCATTTTATCAGTGCTTGATCTTAAATTTGGATTGGATATTGAATGAACTGACCTGGAGACTGATTTTGCATAGCGTTAGCATTGTCTAGGGTTATTGTTGCTCTTACCACCGCGTCACTAACGAATTCTACACTTGAAAGCAACTTAACGATCAGCCGTTTACAAAAACAACAAAAAGTTTTCGTGTGCTTGGAAAAATGCCAGTTACAAGGAAGGAATAATTTCCTAAATGAGCGTTGAAGAAGACAATACCTTTATTTTCGATCACTAAAATTATCGCTGTTGTCCTTTGAGGCCCTATCTATGTACATATCAAATATGCTAACTATTAAAGTTACAGTGGGACGCGCCCTACCGTGAGTACCAATCAAACTTTTTTACAATCAGACAGCGCGAATTACATTGACGGGCACGCCTCCCGCGCAAAGCTAAGCATGATCAATGTGATCTCTTCGTATTTATCACAGGAGTGTAAAGTCAGTTACAAGATACGAATATTTTATTCACTTTATTGCTTCACACGTATTCGCAGTTACGAAAATAAATATAAGAATTAGCTGGCGATATCGTGAAAACTTGTAAAAACCGTTTGTTTGGTGCTCACAGTAAGGCGCGTCGAACTGTAATATGTAGTAAGCTAAAATATCACATACAATATAGAGGTACTAATAGCAATGCTAAGAAGGCTAAAAATATATAAAATGTAAAAAAGGAATATGAAGCTCAGTAAAATAAATAGTACAGAAATATAAATTATTGCTAAGACCTGCATGCCGTGTGTGAGTTCGATGCAGAAACAGTTCATTACTACTGTGGCCCAGTGAAAACGGCTCCATTAAGATCATCGTGGAGGCTACACTAAAGTTGATTAGTACAGGTCAAAAATCGGTTCCCAAATAATGCTCATCAGTTTACAAACATTTTTTACCACAGTGGTATTTACTATACATGATCCCAAGTTTCAAAAACTTAATTCTCTTGCCGATGTTTTCCATTTCGTATGCAATCAGCGTTCATCGCTAAATGCCTTCAATTGGCCCCTCGTGTTTAATATTTGTTCCCTTTTCTTTTCTCAGTGCTACATCATTTGCGCGCGCGTTTATTTCGCCGTTTATGACGTTTTCTCAGTTATTCTCGTGCGCTGCCTTCAGCAGTGATGTTTGTCGAGACGTGATCCAGATTTCATTGAGGAATGTTGAGTCGCCATACATAACATGAGCAAGTAAGATATTTGTTGTACGCTTGATTCCAATATTATGAATGTCCGTGATTTCTTTATTTAGCATTAGACGATGAAATGATAACTGTGTGTAGTACGATACTGGTTCTTAAGAGTGCAGCTAATTTTAACTGAAACAATTTTGTTGTTGCTATCTGGGCTAATTTACAGGCGCACCACTCAAATATGGAAACGAATATTGCAAATTGAACGTAACATGTAAAAAATCCCAACAGACAGAAGACCACGCATTGCTATTCTCACTGCCAATATTCATCACTGTATGTGTTGATCGAGGTTACAAGAGGTTAAGTTTTTGCCGCCTCCTGCCCCTTGGTTTCGCTCAGAGTCACGTGAAACGACCCGATTATGATTTTTTTACCCATAATAGACAATAGACAAATTTTTTAACGTGGTCGTTACACTTAGCTATGGTATCGGTACGTCCTACAGGGCGCATAAGTATTGTCAAAAGACACTGTGATATTTATGCTTTGTCTAGCTTGTCTATTACTCGTAGCTACTTCAGCTCCGCTGTATTCGACCGACATAATCACAAGCTATTATCATACCGAGATGATAACAAATTATTCATTTCAGGATCAATATTTGTCTTTTGGTCGATGATATTTGTTAGTTTTCAATTTGTGTCCATGGAAACCCGTAGAGTTGGAATCTGCTTTCGCAGTTATTTCGCGCTTCGCTCAGTTGAATTCACCAGATTTGTAATTTTTTTTTCACATTTACATTCACAGTGATGGGAAGCCGTTATGAATTATAGTATTGGATTAGATTATAGTTAATAGTTAGTTTTAAACTCTGCACTGTTTGTAAATTTCGCTGGCTTTTCTCCCGAAATCTGACGAAGACAAACCTTGCTTCCTGCTACACGGGTATGGAATCGCTTAACAAATTATTCCCGGAGATATTAGCTAGATGTTTCTTGCTACTCTGTAAAACTGTAACACTGTAAAGTAAGGTTATTATGTTGTGTGTATGTAAAAAAAAACAGTCACTTTAAACTCTTGACAAGTTATGTTTTCCAATTACGCTTCCGTATAAATCGTGCTTGAGACATCCCGCCGCCGGTTTGCTCGACGTTTCAGTCATCAGTTGTAAGGAGATTTGTCGCAGTACAGCGTATGTGCTTTGATTTTTTGCTTTAGCAATACTACCGTTTGGAATGTGACCATATCATCGGCATCAATTAACCCTTTCCGGCAATCTCAGAGTCAATTTCCACTGTTCGTGCAACTCTACTCGTTCTGTTCGCTGTTTTGTTTCTTTCACGATTTCATATCATGGGTAATACAGGTAAGGTTTTATTGCATATGCTTTGAAACTTATTTGTTGAAGCAGACTGATAAACACAAGCGAGTCAAAATAGGTTCATTTGCATACCAACGGATTTTTTTTTGCGTTAAATGATCCGTTTTAGGATTTTTCGTTTCTTTTCTGGTCATGAAGAATCCATATGATCTGAGATCACAAATCCAATATCGGATTCTCCCAAAGAAACGCAGCCTAAAATTCAGCAATCAGAGATGATCTCAGCAAAGAAAATCAACTTTCAAAAATATCTTGATCCATTCCAGGGTCAATGAGGAGGAAACTGGCACAAGAAGGACTAGAATATGAAGATTTGAGGAAACTAAAAGAATCAAAGGGCTCTTAAAGCCATCTCGTTAATGCGTTGAAACATGAGGTTAAAAAAAAGAAGAATCTAAAATAAATATAAAATAAATATGGTAAAGATGGCGTTGTAGAATCAGACATTATGTAGAAAATGCGAGGCGCAGTAGTCAACTGGATATGGTTCTTGGCAGGATAGAGAAGATTGAGAGAACTTGGTTTGAAAATTCATGTTGGTGCAAGTCAAAAAAAGTTATGAGTAACAAAGAATCACGAGTGTGAATGTAAATAATTTTGATGTTAGGGAAGTGAAAGTGAAAGACTTTTCCCGCCTTCCTAGCTAATTGACGATGAAAATGTGTTGTTGGTTCAATTTACACAGTGCATTTTCAGTTATTCATTGTCTATTTTCTGTTGGGATATTTGACAATGGAAAAGACTTTCTAAATCAAATACAATAGATTGCCGCAATTTTAAAACAATTAAAAGCCCACATCGATAATACGTCACGTGCAATGACTTTATATCTGATCAGATGAGATATTAATATTAATTATCAAAATATCAATTGACACAACAAATGGTGACTGAATCTTTAATATTCTTTAAAGTAAGGCCCGATTCAAACATTGAACTTCACATTTGCCGAATCTAATGGAAGGAGGCCGTAACAACATGTCATTTCTCTAGAGCTGCCTTTCCCCATGCCAGGACAATTTGAGCTATGTTTAGCAGACATCGCGCCATCAGCCATTTCTTTTTCAACTCTCCAGCAGTATTCGAAAATAGAACGAAAGTCAAAATTTATGGTATTTTGCTGTTCCTACTCTTGCATAATGAAACTAAAGTTTTGTAGTTAGCTAAAGTATCAAGTCTGCTGTTTTATATATTTTGACGTGAAAAATGGCGGGAAAATGGTGATCACGTGGTCATTTTTCGGTCACGTCTGCTATGGACGCACTTATATAGAAAATATTGGGTCTGGAGCGGATAAACAGGGCACCACTCCTGGCGGTCACTTTTTTAGTTTCCCTTAGATCGAAATGAGGTTCATGACAGGCCTGCACCGACTCCGCTATGTGGTTTTGCGGTTGCGATGCATTTATATTAGCTTTCAAAGTTTGGCTGTTATGAGTCGTGTCGTTAAGTGATTTACGTCTTGTATGATGTGTTAGGCGGCGTTTTGTAAATAGTTTTCAGGAATGGTTGGTTTTGAACGAAACTCCATTTTTCATCAGTATTTGTTTAAGGTTTTTCAGTCGTGGGTGAAATGTTGTGACAAAAGGCGTTATTATCTCGCGAGTTTTTTCGTTTTGTTTTCATGCCAATTGCGTTCCGGCAAAAGTGAAATTCAGAATACCAGTGCATTTAGGAGGGTGCTGATGGGGTTAACAGTTAACTGACAATTGCCCAAAAATATAGTAGTTAACTGATAAATGAAAAGTTACCGTATTTTCTCTATTAAATGCCCCCGGCGTTTATTTCAAACTTGGCCTTGTGGACCCGGCGTTTCTTTGTATCAGCAGTTTTTTCTCGCCCGCCATTTTTTAAGAAAGGGTTATTATTCGTTTTTCTTGGCAGCCTTGTACCTTGCCCTTAAATCTTAAGTTTATTATACCACAAACAAACGTTTGAGGAGCTTACTTACAACTTCCTCAATTATACCCGGCGTTTATTCGGGGCCCGGCGTTTAATCGAGAAAATACGGTAACAGTTAAGTGACATTCTATTAATTATACTAAATTAACGATTGTTGTTGTTAATAAAAGCAATATAGTTTTTTCCTAACAGCAAAGCTATTTTGTGACTTTTACCTGCCTCGCTGCGTGACCAGGTGACATATTAACCGATATTATATGCGAAAGGTACCAGGGTCGTAGAGCGTTGACCTTGATCTCCGTGATGGCGTCGAGTGGCGTGGTCAAAGTTATTCTGAGTTTTTATCGAGATGATGACAAAGGATCGGCATTCGAATGACACATAAGTCGCATACCGTTTGACATGACAAAGCACAATTCAATGGACATATAATCAAACAATAAGCAGAAAGTTTGGACTCGGTGAGTTTGATTTAAAGTTGTTCCGATTAGAGAAGATCGACGGGAAAGCTGTTACAAAGGCTCAGTTGGAAATGGAGCTACCTTTTCTAATGGGAAGTGTGACAAGTGATGGTGGTATGGTGTGTATTTTGTTTCGTCATTTTGTCCTAGCACGCGAACGCGGGTTGACCCAGGGGTTAACCACACGAGCCCTTTTCAGTGTTAGATTAAATGAGTAAGATTTCTGATTACACTAAAACCTGTATTAAGCAGACTCCAAAGTAAGTGGACACACCGTATTTTATTGGACACAAGCATCAGTGAGTTTCGATTTTTTTTCCTTCCCATACTCTCTGTGTACGATCCTGTATCAAACAGACATCTTTAATACTGACGATCCTTATTACGGTTTTGGAAGCTATCTTGACAGGTGAGAAATTATGGTTTTTGTATGAGAATCTAATGTCGAATAATTTTCGTAAAGCGGCTGTTCTAAGTCCAATCCCAAAAACGCATTCACTCTGGTCATTCTCATGGCCTTTAAAGTAACCTTATCTTAACTTTGCAAATTTAAAAGCCTTACTGATATACGTAATTTCCTACTTGTCAAGCTAAATCACTTGATAAGATCAATGAATGAAAATATTGAAATGAACCGATTTCCGACAGCGTGACGCAGTTAAAAAAGAAAAACATAATTTTTTTTTATACAAGCGCATGAGTATAGGCTACCAGTGTAGCCTCTTCTTAACTGACAATTGGGTACCCCCATTAGCACCCTTATTTAGCAGTGCTAGATTAATTTGTCGTGTGTTTGGCCTTGTTTACAAAATGGTAAAGTAAGCTCACTGTAGCTGTCGAGAAAAAGCTGCGCCGGGTTTACAGCTCTTTACAGGCAAATTCACCGCGAGAAACAACTTCAAGCATCACGCTTCAGTGAATGTTCTGACACCTATAGAATGAATTGAGTTCCATTGTAATAATCTAATGGATAGTATCAATTATATATCCGGAAAAAATCTGGTCATTTCACGAACAGAAATCTAGAACCGGAAAGGAGGAAACAGTTACGCATTAACATCGGAACGGATAGATTGCCGTCCAAAATGGTGGCGCTGTTCAGATGTGTGTTACTTTTCCTTTATACCCTCTTAAAGTTTGATGTTCCCAATGTTTACGTATTTTTTTACGAAAGAGACGATAACTTAATTTGTTATAGGTGGTTTTCATGTTACGTCATCGCCGCCATGCTGGTGGACATAAACAATAGTTCTCTCATTAGCTCCTTTTGTTCGTCCACCAGCATTTGTTCGTTTCACTATTGTTATCTATGTCTCTAGAGATTGATTGCAAACCACCTATAGGAACGAAATTAAAAAAGCCCGTCAAGGTTGTTGAAAGGAGGTGTCGCAGAAGATTCCTGTCAGTTTTTAGAATTTTCAGTCAGTTCAGTTGCAACCTGTTGGTAAACGAACTTGAAATGTTCACCTGTATACAGACTTCTATTTTATGAGAGGGGTGAATGCAGCGATCTGTTTTTGGTCGTATCGTAAGTGTCTCAGTAAAGGCTGTAATTTTAGCTTGTATTCGCTGCGCTTTACAGCTGCGTGGAGCTCGCTAAAACCTTCGTTGGCATTTTTGACAGTCTAGCGACTGTTACGTTTAAGCCTAGCTTTTTCAGCTGCATGTAGAAGGTAAGTCTTCTAAAAACCTATTAAGAAAAATTTAATACAGTGCACCATGGATATAGATAAGTACAGTTTTAAGGGGTTGCAACGGTTAAATTCCTCTTCATAAATATTTCAATACTATTTGTCTTTTGAATTAAGAGTAAACTAAATAGGTATCGAGTCCATCCATTTGAATTAATGATTTCAACTGATTTTTAAAGGCCTTAATTATTATATTGTCTACGAACTTCTCATTGCGTTAAAACCACACGGCTAGGCCTTGCACGCTCAGCTTATTACAAGTGCACGACTCATCGTCGTACATTTTTATCCAATTGAATTCCGGTTATGCAAAAATTGATTAAACTCGAATCCTTCGTAGAACTCGAAGTTTACGCTAACTGTTACAAAAATCGATTACATTGAAATGGCATTATTTGGCAAGAGAATAGACCAAAATCTTGTAAAATTTTAAATATTCCCGGAAATTTCTTTCACAGTGTGGCGCGTTTTAGCAACTGATCTTGAAAATCCACCGGCATAAAGCCATCCGAGCCAAATGAACAAGTATTTGAGAATGCAATGAAATTCATCGGAACTTGAATATAAAATTTGAACTCATTTGAGTCAGAACAGCGAATTGATAATAATTATGTTTCGTTTCTTGATAGATCATGGCAGGGAATCCCGGAACGTCGAGTTGGACATCGAGTTCGAGTTCGAGTTCGAGTTCGAGTTGGACTTCGAGTTGGATTTCGAGTTGGACTTCGAGTTGGACTTCGAGTTGGACTTCGAGTTAAAAAAACAAAATACAAATATGAAAAAATATAATCGGCACTTACACAAAAGAAAAAAGGTCACGAGAGGATACTGCCTTTTGTCACAACGTACCATCTGGCAGCACAGGTAGCCTAAGCTCAAGTGATAAACGTCGTGGTAAATGGCGTAATAGCGAAATTATAAGGATTTGTATTGGGAAAATTCACTTCGAGTTTGAGCGTAAAATTAGGAACGATATTTGAATAAAACTGGTTCATCTGAACTTCTTTGTGTGTTTACTTGTGCCTCAGTGAGTGGTTTTGCGGTCGATTCGCGATTCCAGCGATTTTTAGTTCAACTGTTTCAGTCCTCCCTCTGAAAGAGACAGCACTCCGCTCATCGAGCCGATCGGATCCACCGAAGGAAATCGGCGGTAAAATCGCTCCAACGCCTCCAGTCGCCTCGAAATTCTACTTAGACCATAGTCGATGGTTCTGCTTTCCATTCGTTATCTTCATCAGAGTCGCACATTACATTGAGAGAGAATTAAAGGTCGCTAATCTCTGCAAACTTTCCCGTTTTGAGCCATCAGAAACGGCTTTATTCATACTTCGCGTTCATCCGTTCAGTAGCCGTGCGGTTTTGCCGTTCGAACGGCATATATATTAGCCAAGTTAATCCAATGGCAAAATAGATCAAGTCGCTCATCTGTTCACTATTTAAAGTACATGCAATTAACGAGATATCTCCAAACAAGTCTTCTTCTGCAATAAGCTTTACTCGCAGCACTTCACTTTCCAGTGGAAACTACTAGTTTATCTTGTACAGGATTTTACTGATCCAGATCCGCGCGGCCAAATTTCTTGCCTACCGGTAGGCAAGATATTTGGCCGCGCGATACAAACGTCTGTGAAATTTGCCGACTTGGCGGAGCTATATCTCCATTATTTTAAAAGATATCGCTTTTAAACTCGGCCATTTTACTATTTTTGAGATGCTTTTCCCAGCAGTGTCGATGGATTATTGCTATCAGGCCCATATAAAATTTTGGAAAAACCGTGATAAGGTCTATTCTGAAAACGTCTTGCGATACATGTTTGTAACCGCAAACAGGAAATTGTATTACTTACTCAAACTATCATCACCTGATCACCGGAGTGTCCGTGATAAAGAGGTTAAGTTTATATTAATTTGCTCTCTGGGACCGAATTTAGTGTCCGTTGTCCGTATTAGAGAGGGTCCGTATTATAGAGGTCTTTTTTAAAGAAAATATGTGCGAATTTTGTCGGGACACAGGAAACTGTCCGTAATAGAGAGGTATCCGTATTAGAGAGGTGTCCGTAAGGGAGGTTCGACTGTCGATTTTTATCGATTATAGTTTTTCATATTTCGAAATCCAACTCGAAGTCCAACTCGAACTCGAACTCGATATCCAACTTGACGTTTCGGGATTCCCATACTGGGACGTTCATACTTGCATTGCGTGAGAGCTCTAGAATAATTCAGGAAATAACGCTTTTCCACTTATGCTGATAAGCGTTCATGTTTAAAATTCTAAGCCGCCACCGGCGTACTAGAACAAACGCAAATTTTGCTCTGCCATATCGCTCATATTAAAACACAAACTTTCCCGTCCCATTTAACTTTCTTAAAACGTCGCCATTCGTAAAAATACACCGTGAAATTCTCAAACTGCGTTTGCCAAAAAAACGCATTTGACCTATTTTTGGCTTTACGATAAATGATTGAAGCTGATAGGTAACGTGAGATATCGAAACTTAAGAAGAACTTAATGCCTTTGCGGTAACGTAATGTGAGATATGACAAGTTCATGACAAGTTCTGATTTTTTTTGATTTTCTACTCTTAATAGGGTCAGGGCTTGAGAACCCTGGCGGCACACATGCTTATCTTAAATTGTACCCCCCCCCCCGCTCTCTCTCTCTCCTCGGCGTTCGCATTAAATCACGGACTATGATGGAGCGCGAAAGGCGCAATTTATGTGATTTTGTTTTGCTGGCACCTGTTTGATTTTAGAAAAAAATTGTTTCAGTTCGATGTTATTTTGGGTCGTCTTGTCTTTTTTCAGTGTGGGGGGGTGACGGGGGGAGGGTAAAATTGAATATTCAATTTTTTCAAAGCGTACATACGGGACAAAGATTTTATGTAGAACGGAATAACGTGATATTATTATGAGTGTAAGTGAATGTTTTTTCAGTTGAGGCATCATCGAAATTCAATTACAATGTTCTTTAAAATAAGGAGGACTATATTAAGAAACTCTAAATAGTGCGTGTCATTTAAGTTATGATAAGATTTCGAAACGTGCTAAAGTTTCATCGAGTTTATACTTGTAGACACTTGTTTGTTATTTTAAGGATAGCTGTGGTGTTGCTTAGTCATGTGTCTATTTGCGCGATAAAAGGGTGTGCCGATTGCGTGAAAGATGAAGGTTCAGCTTTATGGCGGGCCATCGCGGTCAAAAGTAGATATCATGATATCACTGCTTGATATCATGATATCTGCGTAATATCATGATATCATGATATCATAATAACATGATATCATGATATCCGGCGTGATATCATGACGTCATGATATCATTACGATAAGATCTCGCTTTTCTACATTAATCTCTAAACCATTTTGCTAATCGGTAAACCATTTCGTAGATGTCGCGTTGTCATTGTTATTTTAAATGTCTGACTGTCAAAATTACTCAAAGCGTGTCGGTTTTTTGGTTACAACTTTGATTTTAAGTTCATGTAGTTCTGGAGCTCCCCCTCGTCAGTTTCATGGAAGAGTACAGCCCAGTAGTCTAGACAGTTTTTTTCCCGGGGGGGGGGGGGGGGGGGGTACTCAACAAAGTTTTGTACGGGGATGCTCCGCCCTGAGGTCCAAACCCTTACCCTTTCATATACCGTTTTTGACAGAAAAGGTACTCCTTTCATGCTCTGAGGAAGACTAATACTATTAGTCGAAATATTGGCCATTAATAAATCTGCCCTTTGCCCTATATATTGCTAGCCTTGCATTCAGTTTTGTATTTTCACATTCAAGTGACGCCTGGCACGAGATCTTTCACAAGGAAGATCCGGCAACTGCCAGCAAGTTTAATTTCTGCGTCGTGTGGACTTCTGCATTCAAAGGTTTTTCATTGAAAATGGTACCCCTTTCATATACCTTTCAATGAAAATGATACTCCTTTCATATAGCCTTTACGTGTGTGCCTTTACGTGTGTCTGTTTGGCATATTTTGAAAATCTCTACCCTTTCATATATACTTCAACTCGTGAAATCCCGACCCTTTCATATACCTCCAGCCTAAAAAAGGTACCCCTTTCGGGCAACGTCTTTTTCATTTTCTACTGTGCCGAACAGTCAGGTTACTTCGTTTACTAAAAGCTACTAAACCCAGAGCTCTTCCAAAAAAACTGTCTAGACTGCTGGGTTGTACTCTTCCATGAAACTGACGAGGGGGAGCTTCAGAACTACATGAACTTAAAATCAAAGTTGTAACCAAAATTAAAAGAACACGGTTTAAGTAAGTCATTCAGTTGATTGTAAACTGCTGGGGTCGTAGAATACAAGGTTTATATTTCACAAACCGACATCGAGAACGCGTTGAGTAATTTCAACAGTCAGACATTTAAATAACAAAGATAACGCGACATTTGCGAGATCTTATCGTAGTGAAATCATGACGTCATGATATCACGCCGGATATCATGATATCATGTTATCACGATATCATGATATTACGCAGATATCATGATATCAAGCGTGATATCATGATATCTACTTTTGACCGCGATGGCCCGCCATACAGCTTGCTCATATGGCATGTTATAGTTAGTCAATGAGCTTACTATAATAACGTTTTCGCAATATTTTTTGTCGTAAGAAATTGCAGAATGTGTATATTGTTAAAAGATTTAGGTTTTACCTTATTGTTTTATTTTTTGGTATTCAAGACAGACATTGTTCGTAGTGTTTGAAAAGCACTTTTTTGTGCAGTTGTCGGCGAATTTGTCTTAAAATTAGATTTACAGCTAGACGGAAAAATTAGTGATTACTCTCTTTTGTTTTTGAACTGAAAAGGTGTAAATCGTTTTAAGTAAGAACATTGCGGCATTGCGGAGATACCTTTTATATTTTGATTGATATGTTTGATAAGACAATCCCTAGGTCTGTGTTTTTATATAACGTTTAATTGGTAAGTTGAAAGAAAATGAAGATGAATTAAAGATGGGTTGTCGGAAATCGCTTTTAAATGTAAGGGTTAGCAACATTGACAAATTGTTTAAGATTGCTTTATTAAATATTGTGTCGGATGTGCAATATTTTGTTGAAACTTGTTTAGTTGTGGGAGGGCCGAAATATCTACGTTTTCCGGTATCGATTAGCGGTATGTCTGTGATGGACTAATTAGCTACTTGTCAATGGTTTTTGAAGGATTAATTTAACGCTGTTGTGTGTTTGTATCGAGATCGATGTGGAATTTTTTGAAAAGCTAAGCGGAGATTGATTTTTGGTATGTGGAGGGTTTAAAAAGAAATGGCTGCATAAGGTAATTATGAATGGGCTATTTGCGAATATATACTATTTGTCTGTTTTTTATTTTCAAGTCGAGAGTTTTGTATTTCCGGTGTCATCTGTTTGCTAACTGCCATGTAACTATTAGGGATTAAATGGATCCTTTTAAGTTTAAGAAATGAATTGGTTTGTATTTGATTGCTATTTGAAGTTAATTCTTGTAAAAAGTGTTCATATTTTTTGGTTTTAGGAGTGGAGAGTACGTTTCGAATGAAATTGCATCTTTTTTTTTTAATATGTGCAGATTTTGTGTCTAAGGCGGTACGTTGATGGGGTGTTAATTTTGTAAAGTTGTAGGGGTATCGGTGTGACAAAGTTATTTCGTAAATTAAAGAAGGAAGGTTCTTCTTATGAAAAATTTTAAAGGTATAATTATATATCAGTTGTTGTGTGACAATGATTGTGATAAAACATTTCATAATATGGGAGTGTTTTGTTTCGAAGGAATTTAAGGAATCTCAATAGATTGATGTTTACTAGAAAATGTATGGTTTTAGAAAATCGCTAATTTTGTTGAGGTTACAGTTTGTCTTTTGTTGTATAATATTGTGTGATGTTGTAAATTGTTTAACAGTGGCTTTTAAAGCCAGACGGGTAGGGTTGATGGAAAATTAAGAGATGTCTGCATTTTCTTTGCTAGAGGGATATTTGGAAGCGGTTCAGCTAAGATGGTGTTCACTAACAAGGGCGATCTGTTGTGTTATAGACAAAATCTCTCTTGAAAAAAATCTACACGCTGAAATCGCTTATAAAATGCGCCGTGTCTAAATACCCGGCAGCCGGGAACGGTCTTAAATAGACTAAATGCCCGGCAAACAGAAATTTTCACAAAATTTTCAATGAATGGCTCTTTCAAACCTTTTGAGAGTATTCGATGTTCGTTTAGAAATGTCAAGCGCTTCCAAAAATTATTTTGCTTTCCAGTTGACGAAATATCCAAGCTTGGGCATACCATAAGATCGCTATGTTCTCGACACTTAGAAAATTTCTGCTGAGACTCGCAGTCAGAAATTTTCACAGAATTTCGACTGAACGTCTCACTCAAACCTCTTTAGTAAAGTTCGTTTAGAATTACCAAGCGATTCCCAAAATTATTTCGATTTTCCAGTTGACGAAATATTCAAGCTTCGGTATACTATAAGATCGCTATGTTTACGACACTAAGAACATTTCTGCAGACTACCTGGCACGGTCTGAAATAGACTAAATGCCCGGCAGTGAGAAATTTTCATAGAATTTTCACTGAAAGGCTCTTTCAAACCTTTTAAGAGCATTCGATGTTCGTTTAGAAATGTCAAGCTTGGATATTTCGTCAAATGGAAAAGAAAAATAATTTTTGGAATCGCTTGACATTTCTCAACGAACATCAAATACTCTCAAAAGGTTTGAAAGAGCCATTCAGTGAAAATTTTGTGAAAATTTCTGACTGCCGGGCATTTAGTCTATTTGAGACCGTGCCCGGCTGCCGGGCATTTAGACACGGCGAAAAATTCTTCTTAAAATGCTTGCTTGATAAACTTTGTTAACAAAATCAGCAAAATTATTACGTCTTTTGCGTACTATTGCATAATCAAACCGTAATGCATACTCTTGCGTAATCAAACCGAAACATTTTTAGTTAGCTGAATAGGCAAAATCTCACCTCTCTTGCATACTAGGACACAAACTTAAAAACAAATTTGAAAGATTGATACCTAACGTGAGATATCGAAACTTAATAAGAACTGTAATACCTTTGTGGTGACCTAACGTAAGACATGACAAGTTCATGACATTTCAATACCCTAGGGAAATTAACAATAGGACCGGGGGTGTTCCTCAAAAATTTTAGTGACGGTATGTGACGCCCTTCTTGAAATCCTAACCGCTTTAACCAACCATATCCTCAATGCCCTAATATAGCTTCTATAAAGAAGAAAGAAGAAACCCCCCGGACAAAAGTCCACAAAATTTTGTTAACAACTTTTGTCCCTTTTTTCGAAAATCAACACAACTATGACATGTTTACCATACTATTGCACAATCAAACCGCTTGGCCAATCATAATGCAGAACGTAGCTAATACAGGAAATTGCCTGCTGCTGAGTTGACCTCTGATACGCTTGGTTAATTGCACGCTTACTTGTAACTCTAAAATTTTCTTTCCACCAGTGATCGAGTGCATTGTTATTTAGAAGTTGCTGAAACCAATTCTGTGGTCGTGGAAATACCCAAGCCCTCCTTGGCGACGAGCAAGTTCGTGGCGAGCTCCTAAATGTAAATAAAACGCCGACAAACCTTGAAGATAGCGTAGTTGAAGGCATCTTCTTCGGTGTCTTCTCGCAAAAAAAAATGCCGGATTGTTATATTTATCAAATGATAAGCAGGAGAATGACTGAAATTAAACTTACAAGATCTCGATTCGTGTCATCCATGTCGATCTGTACGTTTTCGCGCGTAAACTGCAGTGTCAGTGAACTCATATCTTATTATATTTTACCCTGGGGAGTCTTTTACTGTGTAACCGCATCCCCAAGGGTAAGATGAAACCTGAGATAAACCGAACCCAAGCCATTAACCCTTGGGAAGGCCCCAAACCCAAGGTATGTGTAACCACAACTCAATAGAAAAAAACGCAAAGTTCATGCTATTTTGCTCTGCCATACCGCTCATATTAACACACAAACTTTCCTGTCCCATTTAACTTTCTTATAACCTCTCCATTAGTAAAATACACCGTGAAATTCTCAAACTACGTTTCCCAAGAAAACGCATTTAACCTATTTTTACCCTTTTAAAGTAGCTAATAATGGCTTTACGACAAATGATTGAAACTGATAGGTAACGTGAGATATCGAAATTTAAGAAGGACTAATACCTTTGCGGTAACGTAATGTGAGATATGACAAGTTCATCACAAGTTCTGACATCCCAATACCCTAGGGAAATTAACAATAGGTCCGGGGGTGCTTCCCAAACATTTTAGTGGCAGTATGTGACGCCCTTCTTGAAATCCTAACCGCTTTAACCAACCATATCCTCAATGCCCTAATATAGCTTCTATAAAGAAGGAACAAGAAACCCCCCCGGACAAAAGTCCACAAAATTTTGTTAACAGCTTTTGTCCCTTTTTTAGTACTCGACTTCGAAATCTCGCTTAATGCGCAAGCGCATTAACGAGATAAAAAGGAGCGGAATATAATTTTTGATTTTGTAGATATTTGTATTTTTCATGTACTTGTTTTGCCCCGCCCCGATTAGCTTTCCAGCTATTTGCAGGGCAAACAAATCAGTCAACTCTTTCATTATTATACTAATTATACATTGTTGTTGTTGTTTCTTGTTGAATAAATTGTTGTTGTTTGTTTGTTGTTGTTGTTGTTGTTGTTTGTTGTTTGTTTGTTGAATAAATTGTTGTTGTTTGTTTGTTAAAAAGAGCGATTCTTGCGATTCTGGCATTGCCAAAAATTAATAAAATAAAATAAATAAAAATAATAAAAGATTTCTAAGCCACAAATCACAAAGACAGTGGAGTCTTGACAAAAATCGTAGAGCACTTTAATGTCATAATTTCTGTTAAAAATTCATTACTCATGTACAGTGACTCTGGAGAGTTTTCAAATAAAAAGTGAAATATAACTAAAACAGTTATTCAACAAATTCAAGGTGTCAAAATACTAAAATTCAAGGATTTCTCCAGTGGCCTCGGTATTTCTCCAGAACATTATTTCATGTTCAAAATCAAAACAGTGCACTCGGATATTAAAAAGAACATGTTACGTTACATTTAATTAAAAAATACCAAATGATAAACGCACGAGCAGTTGCAAGTGAGATTGCTCATAAAAATTAATTGCGTGAAATGACTAGGGACAAGAAAAATGAAACCCTTGTTCAAAGACAACAAATAACCACTGAAACCTTGTCGTGCTTCTTCTTTGCCGTCACAAACGTTTCTGATATCTCAAATTTACTGCAATGTAACAGACAATCATTATCTTAACGGCCGTTGAAAATCGTCTTATAACTTCTCTTGAAACTTCGTCTGGAGCTAGCGATACGTGAGTACTACAGTGTATATTATTTGAAAGTTTCGTTGTAAAGTATCTGAGTAAATTTTGAGGAAAAAAGGCATTGTTTAAGACAAAGGGCAATACGCTGGTCTTGCTATGGTAACGACCGTCGCTTGGAAACCGGTGAAACATAAAACTTTGATCACATTTCAAAAACTTGGCGAAGTATGAAAGCAATCGAAGTATGTCTTCCCTGCGAAATTTTGATTTCAAAACATACATCTGATCCCACGGCCAAAAAAAAACTGTCGCGAGCCTCCTTTTAAAATGTTTACAAGTGGTCCCTCGTGTTTATTTCTTTCCTTTTCTTTTCTCGGTGCTACATTATTTGGCGCCCGTTCATTTCACCGTTTATGACGTTTTCTCAGTTACATTCTCGTCCCCAGAGCCCTCGTTTTGTTTGGTCAGCGGGAAAAAACGAACTTCCGGATGTCGTAAAATCCACGACATCCGTTAGCGCATGCCTAATGCATTAATGTACTATTGCGCTTGCTCAGTTCCAGAAACCGGAAATAAATAAAGCCAGCCTCGTACCCAGTGTCTTCGTCAAGCTTGCGCGGTAAGGAGCGAAGACTTGATTCTGATAAAGCCTTTCGTGTTTGCCGAATGGTGGCGGTTGAAAGTACTGTACAAGACTAAACAGTTAGAAGAAAACATTGAGCTGACAAAGAAACAAGAAAAGCTTTGCGTGCTGCTGTTTTTCCGGAAGAAAGACTGTTTTCGTATTTTGCTTACTGGCCGTTTAGAAAAGCCTTGATATTTTAACCGATTCCATTCGTTTGAGATCGAGACCTGTAGTGTATTTATCGTTTCGCCACTAAACGCTATCATATCCGACCAAATCAGTTGATGGGACAGCTAAGTTTGTTTATGGATACGCTGTGATCACTGATTACTATAGGCTCATTTCATCGTACAGTTGTAAGAAATATCTTGGAACTGTTTTTTTTGGTTTGTTTGCATGTTACTTTAATTGGGCTTGAAGTAACCTTCGTTTCCTAGATTTATATTTCAACTGTGCTATTTCAGGAGTGCTACCTAATAATAAAATATAACTTACTTGCAAAATGGGTCTCCAATTGGTAGTTAATTTTTATTATTTATTTTATTTGTACCTTTGCCACAAGAGTGTTTCATAAAATATTTAGTTTCGCCCTTGGGCTTTCTTCAGAATTTCTGCCTCTCTTTACTTGTCTCTAGCAAACTTTGTTGTTCTTTTCGCGAATTAAGATATACTTCTTTAATATTCGTGGTCGCTTACAGCTTCGTCTTCCAAGATACATCGTACTAATTATTTTCCGAAACTATAAGCTCACATTTAGCGACAATCCCGTTTATACACTTTGAAATTTAGCAGTCGTATCTTTACTTTTAACAACAAAGCTGGGTGATATTGGTCGCTTATAATTTTGCTTTAAGCCGCACACTACTTGCGTTGAAATTTAAACGTTGGTTTTGTTGGTGTCGTCGCCATAATTCCAGTTCTACACAGGTTGATAAACACGGGCCAACATTTGAAATTCAATCGGAAGTAAAACCTTATTCGCATTCATTTTTAAAGGACCAATCAAAAAATTCAAATTTTTGTCCGTTACCAGAGCTTCACGAGACGCAATCTAAAAAAATAAAACGTGGAGCTCTGGGGACGAGAATGTCTCATTTAAATCTCGTGCGCTGCGTTCAGCAGTGATGTTTGTCGAGACATGATTGATTTTAGTTGAGGAATGTCGTGTCGCCATACATAACATGAACAAGTAAGATATCTGTTGTACCCACGATTCCAATATTTTTCACACCATTGTATCCTCTTGCATTTATATCTCACCCACTAGCGGGTTCTGATATTCGTACTGAAGGTGGGTGAAGTTTCATCCGAAACATGTTCACATTAAAAAATGTCGTTACCTTTTTGAAAATTATTTCCTGCCTGCTGGCTCTACGGAAATTTGATTTCAATATTATTGTTATAAATATCCGTGATTTCTTTATTTAGCAGTAGACGATGAAATGATAACTGTGACGAGCACTTAGCTATCTTAGCTAATTCACAGGCGTGCCACTCAAATTGAACATAATATGTTACTCCCAACTGACTGAAGGCGGACCAGATTTTACAAGCATGGCCGAGGAGTTAAACTCGGATCTACCGTGGAACAACTCCTTCTTGTGGTGAAAGCGTGACTTGTAATCGGGACCTCAGGATTTCACGTCCAGCGCCCTTAAAAGCACTCGACCACGCATTAATTGCTACTCTCACTATCAATATACATCACTATATGTGTTGACCGAGATTACAAGAGGTTACGTTTTCGCCATTTTCCGCTCAATTTCACTTAGAGTCGCGCAAAACGTTTAAGAGAAGGTTTTTTTTGTTTCTTCCTTTACCCGAATATGGTTTGTTTACCCATAAGGATTGTCAAAAGGCATTGTGATATTATGCCTTGTGTGGCTTGTCTAGTTGCGACTTCTGCGACTTATAGTTTACACGTAACTACCTCAGGTCTGCTATGTTCGCTTATTAGAAAGGATAATAGACAGGAAAACCGAGATTATCACAAGCTATGCATTTCAGGATCGATATTTGTCTTTTGGTCAATGATATTTGTTTGCTTTCAATTTGTGTCCATGGAAACCCGTAGAGTTCGAGTCTGTTTGCGCAGTTATTTCGCGCGTGCACGCTCGAAAAAAAAAAAAAAAAAAACCAGCACTTTTAGGGAACTGAAATAGAATATAATGCCAGTAAAGGTGCATGGAAACGGACGAATTTGAAGACAAAAGCGTTATTACGCAATTCAAATGACCATCTTTTGCTGCGCTGCATTTCTAAATCATGGAAGCAATTATATAACTGAGAGTTTCATAGTCTTCGCTCAGTTGAATAAAGAGTTGATAAATATGAACTTGCTTAACAAATTCTTCCAGGAGATATTAGATATATTTTTTCCTGCTACTCCTTAAAACCGTAACACTGTAAATAAAGTGTATGTATGTGTGTAAATTCTTGACAAGTTACCGCGTTTTCCAATTATGCTTTCGTGTAAAACAATTGCTCTTCTCTTTTTCTCATGTGAGCATTTACTTCTTCATTTAATCAAATATGTCTTTTTGTATCGAAAGATATCAGCTTTGTGTGTATGTGTCGTGCGTGTGCGTGTCTTGTATATATTGTAAAAGATAATGCAAATAACCTTGTATTGTTTTTATTCTGTTAGATATATTACCTCATTGTATCCGAAACAACTGTAACTGTAATTCCATGTTTGGAATTACATAAAAAATCGTACTTGAGACATCCTGCCGCCGGTTTGTTTTACTTTTTATCAGTTGAAAGGAAATTTGATGCAATACAACGCACGTGCTTTGATACTAGCTATAGCGGATATCAACGTTTGGAAACTGACCTTATCAATTGCGTTAACCCTTGGCACTCATAGAATCAATTATGGAGACATGTAATGTAGTTCTAATATTTGAGTCTGTAGATGAAATCCTATGGTGTGACCATTGAAATGAAACCTCTTCGGCAATACATACCGTATTTCCTCGAATAATAGCTGTCCCTCGTTTAATCCCCCCCCCCCCCCCCTGGTGAAAATATTTGAAATAATCGATTAATCTCCCCCGCCCCCCCCCCCCCCATCCTCTTCCATTTCTTTCACATTCTCCCAATCAAGTTAAAAATTCATTTCTTGTGTAGAAAATAATCATTGTAATTACAGAAAAGTTACAAAAGTACAGAAACCTCTATTTTCATTGGCCTTGTAAAACACAGCTGCTATTGTTTTTAGGGTTAGGGTCCATTGTTGTGTTTTTTGTCCTATTGTTCTCTGGAAAGGTTGCATACCAATGGTGTGAGACCTTACGAGAGCTGCAACATCGCCCAAAAGTACAAGTTTCATATAGTTTTTCTATGGTGACGTTCGAGTATAAGACTCTTTCCTTTATTTCTAGGAGCTCTCTAATTAACACATTAGCATGTTAGCACTTCCAGCGAGCAATATTTAAAATAATTGCCCCCTCGAATAATCGCCCCCTTTTGGAGTGAAAAAATTGATAATCGCCCCGGCTATTATTCCAGTAAAACGGTAAGCATTCTAGTCAACTACGTTATTCTTAAAGGTAATTACCATATATACCGCTGTAAATTAAATTAGAGCTCTTTAGCCTTAAGACTATTAGTCGATAAATTCAAGAAACTTTTCAAACCGAACGTTTTCTTGCGAGAAAACACAACAAACTCCACTTTACACGATAAAAAATGTAAACCCCTTCTTTTCTCCACACCTAAATTAGGAGTCCCGTATTTTTTTATTTTTCGATTAAAATTATTGTATTATTATATGTAGCTCTATGTGGTATAGTTCTATGTTCGCAATACAAACCTGTAAAAGAAGAAGAAGAAAAATATATATTTAAAAAAATACTTTTGCATGGTACCATTTTTTTTATATATATTTTACATAATGAAATTTTAGGAGTTTTCGTGAATTTTGATTTTTGGCACTCTCTTCTCTTCCAAGGGTTAATAGTGTCTTTTATTCCTCTACAGCAAATTACCAAACACAGGAAAGAAGCCTATAGCATCTATAACGCAGCACGCCAAGAGCGTCCTAAGCGCCATGAAAAACGTTTTGTGGATTACACGTCTAGGACCACAGTTCATCAAACAACGGCCCTTTGCGACTCTGTTCGTCAGCGCATTTCTCGCCACCTCCTTTGTACCCCTGTTGATATATCTGCTGTTCGCGGGCGCGGTAGCTTTTCTTGGCGTGTCGCTATTGGTTGTAATCATGGGTGGGGTCATCACCATGGCAACTATTATTTTACTGGTGTGTCTGATCATCCCGGCATGCATCGCGAGCGGATTGTCTCTTTTCGCCTACACAGCCTACGTTGGTCTGTTACAGATAAAAATTATTGTAGCTTCTGCTGTAAATGGTCCACAACAATGTTTTAGTGAAGAAGGTTTGAAAGAGAGATGTGACGAAAAGCCAAGATTTATGGAAAACATTTGTTACAGACCAACAAGGATAACTTCTAATGTTTCCGGAAAGAACTGTAACGGAGAAGATGTTCAAGGGAAAAAATCCGATTCCTTGTCTCAAAGCGAGCAGCTGAAGGCTCCAGTCTTACACCACCCACTGTGTGGAGAAGAAACCGCTTAAAAATGAAATCAACTTTTAAAAAATGACTGGCTTTTTTTGACGCAATTTTATAACTTACGAGTGATATCAGTCTCTTTTTCTCAAAAATTACGTAATCTAACATATTTAAATAAAACAAACTCCATAGTTGTTGTGAGTTTTGTTTCTCGGAAAAGTCAAACTCCATAAGTAGAAAACTCAAAACCCACCCCCCCCCCCCCCCCCAACCCCCACCATTACCGACCGTTACTCTGTTCAAGTCAGAGTCGAAAGCCTCAAGTCACGTACAACCCCCATCACCTTGGGCTCTGTTATCGAGCTGAAACAGTAAAAGTGCGATAAGATCAGCTAAGTTGCGCGCCGTAAAAATCAGCCTGGTAAAGAAAATAGGAACACGTGGCCAAGCAAGTGGTCAGCGGTTGAGTTGTTGAGCCAAGGGTATGTACTTGGTGTATCCCTTATTATTTTGTATTTAAACACTTAGTTTTTATTTCAGTAGAAAAAGAAGATAAAAACAGCAAGATAAAAACCCTAGATACTGTAATCCGACCCTAAATTACACTGCAATATATTTAAATACATTACAATAAGGGATACATGAAGTACCATACATTGTGATCAGGGATACGCCAAGTGGTCCACAACCAGCGGCGTTTGTCTTCACCCCACCCCTTCCCAAAAATCTCTAATTTTTATTTTAACACGGTAAAAGTTCATCAGGATGCTTGTTCCTCGTAGATTACCACCTGCCCTTCCTCCAGCGTTTCGTTAGGTTACCCTAGTTGCCCACTGGTGCCATTTCTGGGTAGAGAGATACATTAGGGAATCATTAGGGTGACAGCACTTTGGCAGAGTCAGAAGAAATAATTTCAGGGTGTCGGGAACATTTGTTATTTGTCGTCGAAGCGAAAGGGTTTTCCCAAATGTTTTGAATGACAAAACCCATTTTTTTAATAATTAAATGCGGCGACAAACAGTCTAATGGGAAACCGTAAACAATGAAAGTATCACGAAACACAAATGAAAATCACTTAGCTTTGATTTATTCCACTTTCTCTCAATTTCTGGGTCCAATTGAGCATGGTTCTATTTTATAAAGGTGTTATAAGCTCGCCACGTTGTTTAATGGTTCAGTGCATTTTTGTAGTCTTTAAATTCAAGCTTTAAGTTGTAACAAAATTTTATAAACTATTTTAGACAAACAGTGTTGAATAAATCTGGCTCTCCATTCTGTCATAATTACGTATTATTAGAGGAAACGTACCGGGTTGAGGAAATTCGATCATATAACGGCCGCTGAGCAAACAAAGTGAATATTGTCGTGAAGGCTACAAATTATTGATCCCGACTTTGTTTCAAAAACTCATTCGAAACGGCTTCAAATTATATAGATAGTTTCTAATGGCTTGCCTAGAACGCAAGATACTTTAAAGCTAGTGTCTCCCTTTGAAATGAAAAACAGTTTGTGCAAAATATAATCATCGCTACTTGAAAACAAATCTGAGACTCTCACCACGGTTTTGGCAGCCTGTTTCTTTGTTAGTATTTCTAACAATTGTTGTTTCGAAACAATATGAGCAAATATACAAAAGATGCAGTAATTGTAGCATTCAATTCAATAACACGAACAGCTCAACTGCACTGAAAAAACGTCGGAAAAATGTTTTTCTCGGATGCCAAAGTAATCTCATGATGGGAAAGAATCAAGGCCATTTTGCGGCGATTCAAAATTGTTATTCGTTAGATCGGAGCAGAGATTCTATTTACTGAAACAAATTATTTCAACTGTAGAAACAGTAGGCTCTAAATTAAAGGTCAGATTTCTGCTGTTTTATTATTTTTGTTAGTTTTATAAATCCCAACATCTGCTCGGCCAGCATTGTTTAAAAATATACACTTTGTGGAACTCACCCTCGTTTAAGAATTTGATTTAAAAATTTGAAAATGAAAACCATTTTTATTCATTAATTAATTTTTTCTGACAGCTATTAAAGGAGACTATTTTCCGCAGCCAATCTTGTGAATGGGTTTGCACTTTTAACCGTATTGTTCAGTGATTGCTTGCATCTGTTGAAAGAAATGATGATTCGCGTAAAGGAATAGCTTAATTAGCCAAACGGAAACTAAATAACATTAGCGTGCAAAAAGCCTGAGGTTTCGGAAAAAGTGAAACTGGAGCCGGAGCCATTCAAAAGCAGAATTAGAATGAGACTTCACATGAATGGCTTCGGATTTAAAATGGTTTCCATTTTTAAATGGCTTTGGTTTAAAATGGCTTCAGTTTGTTAATAATCGTTAGCAAAAGGAAAAAGAAAAGGTATCAAGACTTCTTAACTATTATTTGTTATCGAAATAACCACAGCATCTGCTGTGAAATTGACAAAATTAATATCAATGCAAGAAAGAGATTGAAAAATGTGTTAAGTACCGCTTATTAATTATGGCTTGCAATTGAAATTTTCGTTTGGGGCTTCCGTGTATTTCTGGATTAATGTATCACTCCTTCCATTCAATTTGTCATTTCCCAGACCACCTTGATATCCGCCCTGTTTCAGTGATTAAGGAGAGAATTTAAAAAGATTTTGTGCATTCAAAAAATAATTCCTAATGTTTTCTTTAGTTATGTACTTAGTACTATAGTTAACAGCGTTGCTTGGATTAGATGACACTCCCTATTGCGTCCACTAATTTATTTATGGAAATAAAAAACTTTTAAAGCATACACGCAAAGCAAAACAGTACTCTGCTACTTAACGCGATGCAAAGTGTTCGATATCGACTCCATTTCTGGTGACAGGTGAGTGGCTGATAAAGGTTCCACATCACTTCTATAAACTGACCGCATTAAAATGCACCTTGCTCCTTCTACACGCATGGTATATTTTTTTATGATTTTGCATCAGATAAGAGGAAATTTTCCCTGTGATTCTGTAAAAGATATGTGCAAACTTGTATTGGCTGATATGTTGTTTTTCTCTGATGCAATAAAGCTTTGATTCTTTGTGGTTTTCGACGGAAATTTGTGATTTTAAATCATGATCATTCCATTTCCGAGCGCGGGCGGGTTCACTCTTCAGATATCAATTACAATATTCATTTCACAAATACAAAATCCATTTTTATTACTGTCACAAACGAGATTCTGCATTAATCCACCTGAAACTTGTTTTGCGCACTTATTATTGTTATCATCATTCTTTTTTCGCATTTTTTTGAATTTTGATTTCATGCTAATCTCAGTAAGCCTTAGTAATAAATTTTATTTTCATAATAATCATTCTTTTCGTGGCTTTTCATCAAACTGAATCAGTAATCTGTGCGTTGTTGATATTCACCCAGCACCTGGTCAATTCAGTGATGCTTGCACTGGGCTGCGAAATGGTTTCCTCGCAAAAACAAACTGTTACACCTCACTATGTTATCACTTGCCAAACACAACCGCTATCATCACCCGCCTGCAGATACCACACCATGTCAAAATAAAGAATTCAGCTTCACATTTGTTCAACTGAGATTCATTGCGAAGGCGTTGTAACTGAATATATGTTCCATGCTAACCCGTCTGGCCGTACTCCGACTCATTTCCTCATATGCACTCTACGCCTCGCGTGCAGCGCGTGATTATTTTGGGAGTAAACAGCATTCTATTGCGGCGCTCATTTCATCGTACGCCGCGCGCTGACACGCTACTGTAACGGCACAGCGACCACGGTAGCTGCTTTCAAAACGGTCGGATCTATTTATAGTCTCCATTATCAAAGAGAGGATTTTGCCTTTTGTGTTAATCGTCGGAAACTGTTCTGTTGGTGCAAAAAGAGCGTTCCTGAAGTTGGACAGCAAGTTAACAAAGTAAGTAGCTTGGTTTATTCACCTCATCGCGCTGTTTATTAAGGCTTATTTTACGGGAGAAAATGGCTATGATAATTTCATATATTCGCTTTCAATTATACAAGGCAAAGAAACCTATTAAAAGTCCGTGATATTGACAGGCACGTGTCATCCTACTGCACTCAGTCCTTACATGGCAAACAGCTTGTGAAGTTTATAGCTCGACTGTTTCTTGAAAACAAAACGCGTTTGAGTGTCCGGACAAAATTGGACGCACATATTCCTTTGCATTTCAAACGAACAAATACTGTATTCAAAATATTTTAATATTATTTCTTGTGGGTGCGCAATGCATTCTTTTGGTTGGCGGCGTGTCCTTCTTTCACGACATACCTCATCAGTTATCGATTTATTTTTGTCGTCATCCACGCAAAAAAAAGTGGCCAGCGATTATCTAGCGGTTAGCTTGTAGTACTAATGGGTCATTTGTAAAAAGAAAGACAGGTATAAAGCATTCACTTAACCCGAAGGCCCCTTGTTAAAAGCACATTAACTAAGCGACGTGATATATGGGGCGCCAAGAGATATTACAAGATGAGTCGAGAACACTGGCGCCAAGAATCTTGGTCGGCCCTAAAATAATGATTCGTGAGCTACTGTATAAGTAAATCTATGACCTTTTAATGGCCCGTCACCCTTATTCAGAGAATATTTCCTATGCGATTTTTATCGTACTAAAGACTTCCTCTGTTAAGGTCTGCTTGCTTCAATACGCCTGCAATACTGTGTTTGGATCGTATCTATATAAGGTGTTTATCCAGCTTGCGCCTACATGAGCCGTGTTTGCTTCAAGCGCTGTCAGACAGTGAAGATTATTCACTCCCCTGGCACGATCACCTTATGCGCGGTCAGTGGAATAGTTTCCTTTTTTTCTGTTTGCTGTTGCTTTTAATTTCTGGCTTCTTTTGTTACCAAACATTGCTGCAAATAATACACAGACAGTATAATCTAGAAGTTTATCATGGTAGTCTATCGCATTCAAATTTCAACCCAAAGAGCCCCGCGTTAGTTTTCTCGCTCGCATGTCGGTCAACTAATTTGGTCGTGTTGAAAAAATTTCACTGCTCCCATAAATGACAAAAGTGTAGTATTCAAATTTAATGTATTCGTTTATATAAAAAAAAAAGAAGATGCCTGGAGCACAATTCTCATCATCTGATACACAGATGTTTAAGTCTGGCCGAGACTGTCTTTTAGTTTAAGTTCGCGTGTATAGAAAATAAATGTGCGGCTACAAACGACGGTAGTTCAACTTCAAGAGATTGAATAACCCGAGCCTATATCTTGGCTGATTAATTTAACATGAGGTTTATTAACAACAAGCTTGCAGCTGATCTGACCAAACCTTTCTCAAGAAATTATAAAGTCTTTGAACGGGATGTCAAACTCTCTAATTTCATTGCATTTCATCCTTTGTGCCGCGATGTGCTTTAACATGACAAAACCGAACGTAAAGGTGTTGTGTTACTCATGTTGTTGCCCTCAGAATGAATGAGACTTCGAGATGGCTTGCCTTGAACGGAAGAGAAGAAGAAGTGGAGTTATCGAGGGAAGGGAAGAAGGGAAGATTACTCAGGCTAGTTACGGACCGCTTATACAAAATGATGCATTTCTGTATGAGCGACTTTCAATTCATCGAATTTAATGTTAGGAATTTCCAATTCTTTTGCGAAAATTTAATATCTTCACAGTTAATTCACTACTCGCACGGAAAATTTCGCTTTTTAAAATTTTGAGTTTATCTTTTTGCAAAAAAAAAAAATCCCGTTCATAATCCTTTAACTGATACATAGTTAACGTTACGTGCGTTTTCGCTGGTAAATATAACCCTGAAAATGACTGTCGAATGAGTCAAAGTTCGTGGAGAAGATTAGAATTCACAAGGGCCATTTGAATTTTTTTCCATCGTGGCAAAATGTATGTGCGCTTGAAAGACAAGAGTATTTTTCAGTGCTTGTGTAGTATAGTCGAAAAGAACGTATTTAAACCTAGCATTGGTAAGTCGTTTTAAACATTTCATTGCTAATAGAACAGAAAATAATACAATAAAAGTACTGGTAGGAATTATGATTCACACTGTGGCATTTTCAACTGTTATTTTGTTTCCCTAAGAATAAACTTCAGTTGGAGGTGTGGGATTAAAGTTAAACGGTAAACAGCGTCTCGCAGTTTGGTAAGAAGGCCTCAAATTAATTCTTTATCCAGAGATCATTACAGTTCGCTTGTTTGCTTAAACAAACTTTTGTTAGACTTTTATTTAAATTTTGTCTTTAATAAGAAAATCCTGAATACAGGAGAGTCTTTATGTATAAGCTGAAGCTTCAGAAGTTTAAATGCACACTGACAGCTAGTATTGCTAGCCAGTCTAATAATAGCATATTATTTTATACAATGTTTTCACCAGCCGTTAAAATGGGCAGTGAAATTTGAAGCTTGATTTTGGCTTTAACATGCATTGAACAATGAACTAAAATACAACAGTGGAACGCGCCATCACGCCTTAGAAACTTCCACGATTTGTACAACTTCTTATGGGCAACTTACCTGGTCTTAGAACACCATAATTCACACAAACTGACCTCTTTCAATACCGACGCCTCCAAACTGAAAATATACAGTACACTTACTTCTGTACCCTTGGCTCGACAGTAAAGCGAAACGTTCCAATTTTTTTAGATAGGAAATAAAGAACAACACTTTGCGTTTTCATTATTTGTATATGTATTAGCAAGCCTTTATTATTGAAAGGTTAAACTGTTCTATTTTTCTTCTTGAGTAACTAAAAGTTAACAAGAGACAACATGAGATACTCGTTGGAAAGGTAAATAATAAAACCATTGGTGAATGCTGTTCGTATTCAAGTTATTCTGATATAGGCTCAACGTTTTTTAAATGGAACTGAACGTTTTTTAAATGGAACTGAATATATATATATATATACCCAGTGAGAAGAAAAGAAAAAGAACTTACGCGTCATTCAGATCATTCGCTCTACGTATTTCTTATCGCGTTTACATCAGGTGATTTTCAGGGTCTGCAAGCAGCTGCCGCCCATATTGTCGAATTGTAAATTTCACAAAAAAAACTGTTAATTATCCTACTGTTTAGGGCAACGCGAACGGTTATTTAGATAAAAAATAAAAGATAAGAAGCTTTGCATCAGTTATCCGAGGGAAAAAATAAACTGGCTGCAGCGAGTGAAACGGGCTGGCTTAGGAAACATCGTCGATAACACGGTTCGCTTTTTTAGGCGATATTCCGGCTCAAAAAAAATCTTACGATTACATATTATATATAAAGAACTTACTTAAAAAACAACGTTACTGCCAGTGGATTTTGAGGTTTTCATATATCGGATTACAAACGCTTTTCAAAAAAAAAACCGATTTCAATAAAAAGAAAGTATACCATTAACGAAGAAGAGAGACACAATTTCGTTTTTTGTAAAGTAACCGAATTTTCGGTGAGAAATAATAAATAGCTTATTTTTTTTTTCAATCTGGCTTTTTGCACTTTATCTAAATCCTTAGAATAGAATAACTCTTTATGAAGTGACATTTGAAAACAGGTTTTAAGTTTGTTTCTCGAAAACAATACACTAAAGATGCGTCGAAAGTGTTGCTGTCTAAACGAGAACTAAAAATTCAACATTTAATTCACTTGATAAAATGTTTTGACTATGCGCGCAAAATGTTGTAAGTTAAACATCAGTGGCTCTTTCAGCATTATTTTAATTTAACAATTATTTGCCGGTTTCTGTGGAGTCATAGTTAAATAATTTCACTATTAATCACCGCAATGTAGATTTTATGCAGCAGGACTTTAATAGAAATGTTAGCGTTTTGCAGCCTGAACCAACATATTTTATTCATTGTTTTAATTCGTACATTTGCATTAATAAGCGGTTAGGAGAGAGGGCTTTATCTCCACAATTCAAAAACATCTTTCCGTTTATAATTTTTGTTCCGCAGTGAAATTGGTCTCCTTCTAATTTCTTGCGAGGGGACAACTATTAGAAATGGAGCGTGTATACTTTATTCAATCTAGATTGCATCTTGTTTGGTTTTTAGTCGTGTTAAGTAGCTTAAGTGCTTTTAGCCAAGAAATTGTTTGAGCCATCACAATTTTGCTTATTAGCCAAATATTAATTCATCATTCGTTCAATCGAAGAATGGCGTACCCCATAGATCCATTTAAAACAAAAACTCCTTTTTTTCATTTCGTGGTAATTTCCCCCGGGGGATTCGTTAATAGTTCGAAAGAAGTTCACAATTATTAGTGGGAAAGAATGAAACAGTTGTTTAACAGCGACACAATCAAATGTTGAAAGAAAATATTCAAGGCGACCCGCCAGCCAATTTTGTTGAATTGAGAAACTGAAGAAGTTGGGTATTTATGGCGGCGCCCTCTTTAATCGCAATGGGCTCAAATTGAAAGGTTATAAAGTTTAGTCTCCGCGATGAACTGATTAAAAAATCTAGAAAAACGTTCATTTCCAAAGATAATTTAGACTGCACGGAGTGAATTATACAGTGGAGATGAAAATAAAACAGCTGATGCTACTTTTCCCAGGCTAGCGCTTTAGAAAGTTCGCGAGCGCGTCGAGAAAGGGTTGCTAAAAACACTTTTTCGTTCATTAATAAATGCTTTTCGGTTCACTTTGACAGGAAGCAAATCACAACGAAGAGACAATACGACGGAGATTTACATTTCTTGTTTAATGGCCGTTCATATAATGCGCTCTTCTGCTAAATCTGAAATCAATTATGAGTCTTCGGTGGCACATCGAGCACTTGGAATTCACAAGTTCTAAAAAAAAAACCGCTCCAATTTGCATTCGTTAGCGATTTTTAAGAGCTTTATTCTTTTGCTATTTGCAAGAAGTTATTACGACCAAGGCGTAGCAGTGTTTTGTTAGCCGTGAAATTTGGAATAGCTTTTTTGGTACGTTCAGTGCAACGAAAGAACTAGCACGAAGAAACATAACCGTTTCACTTCCTTTACTATCGATATTATCGCCGTGTCATTAGCGCTTGACGGGAATTAGACCCAGACTGAAATGATTGCAAACAAACCATATCCTGTCGGTTTTTTTTATGGCGAGTAAATACTTCGAAATTTAATCGTCACTTCATACACCTTAGCAACAAATCGAAAACAAGACTTAAAAGGGATAAGTTTAATTTCGGTCCAATCCATTAATCATAGTAGTTAATTCGATTAAATTTCTGTAAGGCAAGCCTGTGTCCACCTGTTAATAGCCCCAATCATTTCGGCATAATAATCTCACTCCCACGTCACTGTAATTAGGATGTCATCTTATGTTCCCCCGGTAGATGAAACGACCTTAAGTCACTTCGACAACACTGCGTCGGTTTCAACCAAGTACACATCAAAAACTTGATTGATTGACTTTAGTAATTTACTTAGTAGCAGTAAACTAAAAGGTAAAGTTTCGGTTTTGTCTCGGCCTCGTTGAATTTAAGTCGCGCGAACATAATAAACAGTGAGCTTATGGATTGAAGTCCCCCTCATTAACGAAACACGATAAAAAAAAATTGCGGGATACGAGTTGTACCGTGCCTAATTACAAAAAGCTGTATCGATCTGTTTTCTGCTAATCCCCCCCAGTCACCTCCCCCTCCCCCACCCTTGTCAAACTCTGGCGAGACAATTCACCAGATAACACGATCACTGTTGATTAAACCGCTAATGACGAACTTTTTTCCGTTCTTGGCCTCAGATAAAGCAAGACAAATCTGAAATGAGCCTGGCTTGTTGTAACCAATCAAATATCTCCTTCGTTTACCATGCATTTGACTTCCACCTGCGCCTGCGTGTCCGCGCTTGTTGCTATGGAGTTCACCTGTCTCATTGGATCGGTTTTGTTCTTGACAGCTTTAAAAACCTATCACATCCAAAAATGCCTTTATTGTAAAACGACCGGCCTGAAGTCGTTCGCTCTTTCGAGACATCACTCAGATTTCGCCGCGGTTCAATTCGCACTTAACGAAGATGCCCAAATCTTTCTTGGTTAAAAAGCGGGTTGTAATACCAGCTTCTAAGGAATCGCACGATCTCCCAGATGCTGAATTAATACATGAACATGGTAAGGACCTATATAGTTGCTCTTTTAAGGACAGATTTTTTTATTTTACTGACAATGATTTGTTTTCTCGTTTTGAATTGGTCCTGGGTGAGGATTCAAGATTTAGATTTGTTTTGTTTTAAATTCAAATCAAGGCAGCTCCCTTTTAGGGACACTTTCAGAATAGCTGAATTTACAGAAATGTGAGATTCTAATAAACCGGCTACGGAATTCCTGTCATATATCCATTAAATCGCGCGCAGTTTTTCAATTCTTCCGCGTTTGCACTTTAATTTTGCGGGAACAATTGCGGATTTATTTGAGCTTGCACGGAAAAGGAGAGCGTTTATGCAAACTGAAAGCGGCGAGATTTCGGCCGTTTCAATAAACAGATTGTAAATTTATCATATCGAGGACGTGATAGCTTAAAACCGCCCAAGTTAACTTATCGCATTCTTGTTTCGTTTTGTAGGGCAAAGTGCCGATCGCAAAATGGCGCGAGAGGATCAAGACGTAACGGAAACTAAAGCCCTTCCATCTAATCGTCCGTTTGACATCGAGAACTTATGCGCACCAGATAAACCGACAAAAAGGCAGAAGACCTTGCCAGAATGGAGACCAGCAGATCATTTTAGGCCCAATTTCCCCGTCATAGAATCTGCTGCGCTTTCTTTAAATGGTAATTATGCTCTTCGACTTGTTTTACTTTTACTTTTACTTATTTTTGCGGAGCGAACGCAATACTGAAAAGAAGCCGATTTTATTTTTCTCACGTAGGTCAGTCATAGCTTCGTTTTAATCCGAACAAAGATATTTGCGTCACATTAACAGTTACTTTTATCTTATTGTTGAAATTCAGAACAATTTCTCATTTCAAACTGTCGAAATTGTGGTTTGAGAGAAACGTACGGCGCGCAAGTGAAAAAAATGGAAACGCGCTCTTGTTTGTAGGAATTTAAATATGCAAACTTCTCGTTTTTGCGAGTTTAGTTTTAATTTTGGAAATCAGAACTCGCGAATTGTCGTAATAAGGCACACAGGAAATGATTCCGCTAGCCTATAGACTCTGCGTGTAAATAGCGCGTATTTTCACGGCTCGATCATAGAAAAGATTTTAAATCTGCAAACATACCACTTTAAATGGCGCAAACGCCAAGCACAGCGGATTTTATGAGATTACCAATCGCGTGCGAAATGAAAACGTTATTTATGTTGGTTCTCAGCGATATAACCACAAGACAGTGACAAGTAAATATAGAGTAATTAACCTCAAGAAATCCCTAACAATACCTCAAAGTCTGTATGTTTAACTCGCTGGAGTTTTAATTGTTCAAATAGTGTATATATTCGGCCCACTGTTGGGTTTATTAAAAATGACAAACGAGGGCAAGCGCCACCTACTGAAATTGTCTTCGTAAATTAAATTGAAGCAGATAGCTTATGCCGGCCATCAACGGAAAGAAAACCTGTGAAATCAACCAAGGGAAGAGGAAGCGAAATCGTTTTAGTACTTGCTTTATTTTGCCGTTTAGATTAATCGACACATGAGCTTAATTATGCCTCTTATTTTGAGGAAATACCGTACAAAGACATTTCTTTTACACTACCTTTTGGGTATTGTTACAATTTGATGGTTTTTTCTTCTTCAATCAGAACTAAAAACACCATTTCAGATCACAAAATAAAGCGGTAACTACAAAGGGTTTTAATTTAAGTGAATCATCACTTGCCTTTCCTGAATTGAGTAAGACGCAAGGAAAAAGGAAAACAACAAAGGTGCGCTCTCAAAATGAATTTTCCAGTCGAATTTGCAACGCAAACACTTTATAAATGCTAAAGAGGGAAAACTCATTAGTCGCGCCGATTGCCCGGTTCTTTTGGGATTTTAAACATTTATGAAATCTCTCGCTACTTGAATAGCCCTTCCGAAAGCTCTTTTCAAGATTTCATTTGCTCGAACCTGGTTACAAATCACGATTTTTTTTTTCACGTTTTGAGGGAAAAAAAGGAAACATAAAAAACTGAAATCGTAACGTAACGGCGATGCGTCACAATTTAACCCACTCGTTGACTGTAACTAACACATGGTTTTTCTATATCTTTCAGATAGCAGGCCGTATCTACCTCCTTTTGCCGCCCAGTTTATGCCTAATGCATTCAACCCGTTTCTTGCACCCCCTTTTGTACGATTCTCACCTCAACCATTCCTTACCGAGCCAAGATTTTCGTTCCCCTACTGGCAGTCATCTTTCTTTGGCAACCCATTTGCGCGCATGGCAGAAGGGGACAAGGTGTTCAAACCCAGTACACGTGCAGCACCACAGCAGGACGCAAGAGAAAAGAAGAAATCGGAACAAGCGTACAACGGTCAAACGTTTGATTGCCTGAACTGTAAAAAGGTGTTTAGCACGCCGCATGGTTTGGAAGTGCATGTACGACGTTCGCATTCTGGACGGCGCCCGTTCGCGTGCGACGTTTGCGGTAAAACGTTTGGCCATACCGTGAGTTTGGAACAGCATAAGAACATTCACACGAACGAGAGAACGTTCGAGTGTAAACAGTGCAACAAGACATTCAAACGGTCATCCACGCTTTCCACGCACATGTTGATTCACTCGGACACAAGGCCCTTCCCATGTGACTACTGCGGCAAAAGATTCCACCAAAAATCGGACATGAAGAAACACACTTACATTCACACGGGTGAGAAGCCTCACAAATGTTTACAGTGTGGCAAGGCTTTTAGCCAGTCGTCCAACCTTATTACGCACAGTCGTAAACACACTGGTTTCAAACCGTTTTCATGTCAAGTCTGCGATCGAGCATTTTACCGAAAAGTCGATCTCCGGCGCCATGCTTACACGCACGAAATGGACCAGTTGTCTATTAAGGATTCTTAGAAGCTAAACAATCCCCTTTTTTACTCCTTCAGTAACTGTGAATTTTCGCATAAAATTGAAATTAAAATACGAGAAAAACAGTTGCATTGTAAATATATTTTCCCCAAAGAATCTATCACAACAAACAATTCGCCGCATTTAGTTGACCAGAAAAGTGTTTTAAAAACAAATAACAGTTTTAGCGGACAAAAGTGAAAACTTTCGCCCGAAGTTAAACAGAAATCGTTTGTATATCGTTGAGTTAATAACTGATGTAAAATAACGAAGAGAGATGTATATTTAGTTTCCTTTTGTAGACAGGTTACATAAAACTTAGTTTGTACCGTTTAAAAAAATAAACTGAATTGAACTGGATTCAGGTTTGGCAGTGAATTCACTCTTTTTAAACAATAAAAAAAAATATTGTTTTATTTTTTAAGTGAAAACGTATATCTATGTTTAATCCTGATTTGATAAATTTAAGAAGTGTTAAACCTCAAAGCAATTACGTGACCCGAAATTCTAAAACCTGTAGCGTACACGAATCTTAGAAAGATGTCATTGATTTGTGACTAAGATGTTTTTCAATAAATTCAAAATTAAAATTCAACACGATTTCTTTCCCTTTATGTGGTGATTAGCTTTAATTTTTACTGAGCGGGATTAATTAAAGCTATGAAAAATACTCCATACGGTGATAATTTTCACTTTATAATGAGAACAATAAATTTGAATTTTCTTTGCGGCCATTAATTTGTTCTTATAGGTAAAACAGTTTTTCTGCAGGCTTTGACATGAAAGGCGCACTTTGTAACTGTAAAATTGAAAGAAATTGAAGAAATGTCTAGAAAACTTTTGATTTATTTCATCCTTGGAAAAAATAAAATAAAAAGGACAAAAACATGCCGAATAGCTCTTTGCAAAGTTATTACTTAACATTCATGCGTGTGTGAATCAAATATTGCGTCGTTTAAAACAAAGCTGTTTAAAAGACTTCGTTGCATGCGCTGAAAAACTTGAACTGATTTTATAGCACAACAAAAGGGACGGCTTGGGAACTTGAAGGCCAATCGACGAACGAAAAAACGGATAATTTTAAAACTTTTTGTATCTTTTCTTTAACATTTCATTTAATCATTACAAATTCGCGTATGAGTTCGCAAGGACAGGTTTTTATTTGCCGCTATGATTTTCAGGTCTTTGTTTCCAAATTTTTACCTTGTTATTGTTATTTAATATTGGTTATTTTTCTTAAAGCGCGGCGCCGTTTTGAAAAAACTTCATATGACAAAAAGGTTCAGTTAATATTGTGTTTTACTGAGTTTAAAACGAAAAGTACCGAAAAACAATTTTTCATACCCTCTGAAGTCGAAAAAATAGTTTATATTATCACATAAGCCACATTTATAAGAAATCCAAAGTGAGCCAACTTCTTCGTTTTATAAACCAAATGTTTCAACTATATATCGATTACGATGGTTCAATTCTTTCAAAACGCGTCAATACTGACTTGACATGCAGGTGGTGTATAGATATTGCTAAAATGCAGTTTGTTTTTATTCGTTCAGTTATTGTCGATCTTATTTTTGTTGGGAACGTGGATTAAGGCGAAATTCACTGAAGGAACAGCCCGCACTACATTCACTTACTTTCAGTTATCAGTGAAAAAACGGAGGCTCTTGGATCATAAGACCGCGAAGCGGTATTTCAGTAATGCTTTATTTTTCAAAACAAATTTCCAAAAACACAGTTTTTATGCTGTTATAAAGCTGTGGGCATAAATTATTCATGATATACTGACATGCCAAAGGGTATGAAGCAACTCGATTTCAATTGACAAACACTTTAAATCCAAAACGGTCTTTAGTATTTCTATTATGGCTTTCTATTGCTCCTTCAAACAGATGACAAAATCTTTGGAAGCACGTAATGGAAAAAGCCGTTAAATACGAAATGAAAGTAATTGGTTTCCATTTCAGATATTGACAAACCAAAACAAGTGGCTAGGAAATATATTGTGAAAGTGTTGGATTGTTTTTGTCTAGTTTCGGATGTTCGGAGTGAGGTGAAATAATCGAGTACAATGCAACTTCCTTGACATTGGCGATCTGCACGCGCGAGACAACACACTATTTGTTACTTATTGTGTTGTCACTGAGATTAATGAGCCCTCTTGAAAGCGAGCACTTTTCATTTCCAAGAATCGGATGTATGTTAATTCTCCATTGAAATGTAATACCGGAAAAAGGAATCTCTCATCACTGATTGAAAGCTTTGCTATTTGTGCTGAGTACGGTTAAAAGGATTCAATTAACACGGACAACAAAACTGCGATTAAAGTGTCCATGATGAAAATTTAATCAAAGTTCCTTAAAAAGAAACCTGCCCAGCTTGCAAACTTTATTATCGAAAAACAGATTCACCAATCACAGAAATCAATCGGTTTGACATTGACACTATACAGCAAATTCTCAGTAGTTTATTTAACGGAACGATATCAAATCTAATGATTTGAGTTTTTGTCAAATTTGTATAGATGTCTGTTTCCGGACGCAGTATAGCATTATGTTTTGAGCTGCTTTAAAACAAAGTGTGGCCTTCCGTTATATCATCCACTGCACTTTATTTGAAATATGAATACTCTGCAAGTTGAACGACCTTTTCTTTTCTTTTTCGGCTCTTGTTATAGAGAATATATTTTTTCTCGCACGAACATATCTTTGCGCGATTTTTAAAGGCGACCCTTCGCGCTCTAATAAATTTTTTCGCTGTTGGAGAATTTGTTAATACTTGCTTTAGATAAATTAGGTTTGTCGTTTTTCGCCTTGAATTCATATTCCAAAACACATGAGCAATTTATTTCGCGAAATTCTAATAAGTTATCTCGGATAATTATCTCGCATCTCGAGTACCTTTATAACATACTGTACATATAATCTGCTCATCGTCATCAAATTGTTGTGTATATACTGCTTTAATTCTTGCATAGAAACAATTTTCCGTTCAAAATGTTTTATCAAGTTGCAACACAGATCCCGCGAACGCAAATACTATAATGCAGTAAAGTATACACGTAACATGTTCAGCTGAAAATTTAATTACCTTCACCCATTTCTTCTTGCTCCTAAAACGGCACTGACAGTGTGTATACTTTGTCATTCATTGTAGTTTTTTCGATACGCGACAGTTCGACAATTTTGCGCAATTTTAACTGGAATAATTTTTCGCGACTACTCAGTTTTACTGAAACAGTTCGAATTTTAATAGATCGATCGCTTGACAGCATTTTTATGCCACATGCTCATCTCAGCACATAATATGTAACTTTTCTAGTTGTCATTCTGAGAGCCATAAATAGTTATCCATGGAATAAAACATATCTTAACAGGTGCATCCAACAAGGCGCATCCAACAGGCGCATCCAACAAGGCATGTTTAGGAAAACGGCGCTTGTAATGGCGTTGTATTGTTTTTCCTTGTCATTTTAGTGCCTATGTAAAAGCTAATGTACTTTTTATCTTTTCGGATCCTTCTTACTGAATATTTCAGGGGAGGGAAAATTTTAAGGAAAGGAGAATCTTATATCCCGAATTTGCTGCTTTATCCTTTCCGAAAATCCTATCTGATATTTCGTAGCCAAAACGACGTTTTTATCCGGTGTAAACAAAGGCGTTACATTTTCCGTTGTTAACCCTTTAAGCCCTAAGAGTGATTCGCGTCAAATTTCTCCTTGTAATATTAATGCCATATCAATCAAAAAGGTCATGAGAATTAAGGACATGTTTGCACAAGATGAATTCTCCAAACAATTTCTCCCCACTACTTTTATAGGAAATGTATAGGGACAAGAAATGAGAATTTAAATTTTGATATTAGGGCTTAAAGGGTTAGGCGACATAACACTAGTTTTTAGTCTTTTTCAATTGAGAATTTATAAGGTGACTGAAGTCTTCCTTCAGGTGCTTCTGTCTTGAGAAAACAATTTTTGCGCTTCTCAGATATTCTCTATCCTTCTTAAAAGTTCATACGACAATTCGCAGGAAAAAAAATCATCTCTTTTGATGAAACTAAGAATCTTTGTAGACGCGAGCTCAAACTGACCCTTTAAAAAAAACTCCAACTGGTCTTACAAACAAAAGATAAACAAACTTCACCGAGGCCTTTCATCACGTATTCAATAAACTAATCAGCTAAATACCCTTAAAAATATTCTTCATTTTACTAGGATGACCTTTTTTTAGGTTTATTCCGCTTTTATCGTCGTCTTAAATGATTTATCGTTATCTCCTTGACTGAGCAAAAATGTTTAACATAAAACAAATAAGAAATTTTCCAAGCAAAAAATTCTCCTTTTAGTTTGTTGAAAGATTGTTTCATGAACATAAAATTAATTGTTAGTGATATTTTTCTTTTACATGAAACAAATAAAGTATCTAGAAAGAAAATATTCTGGCTAAGAACTAGAAAGCGGGTTCATTAAGATTAATAAAAGGGTATAAGATGCAGCTTAAGGGCGGGTCGACTAAAAGTTTTTTTTCCTTTAGTTCACTTAATATTTAACCGAGCACTTTGTTTCAGAGCTTGCTGGTTAAAAGGTTGGCATAAAAGAAGACCAATATCTTATATTGTCAATTTTATTTTTATTTGCATTCGTTTCTGGCGGGGGAACTTCAGTTACCGAAAACTGTTGTTTTAAAAAAGTTGAGTATTTAGCATGCATAATTCATCTTACACTTTTATTTTTCTGTTTTTTCTCACCTGTTTGATTTATTTTTACGAAGGTCGCTTACGTTTGAACAATACTGGTTTGAATGTTTTTTACTACTGATCCAGAAGCAAATTTATAAAATTTGTCTTCCTATGTTTCATTTCTTTTTAATAGTGTCCATGCAGAGTTTTGGAAATGACACCCATTTGTTTTGTTTGGTTAAATGTTTTGTTTGGGTAAACTTTTTTAAAACCTATTTCACATAATCACCTGTTTAACTAAATAAAGCGTGATGTTGTTATAACTTACATCTTCTGTGAAAAAAAAATTACATCATTTACAAAAAATGACAAGTTTCTTTAGTACTACGCTATAAATATTAATCTTAGTTTGTTATAACAACGCTAGAAGCCTCAGGGAGGCTTAACATCTAAACAAAACATGAAGGGAAATTCGCATGGGGGACGTTTTATTTATAGCAGTATAAAAGAAGTATAATTAACGTAAACGTGATATGGGTAAAAACGTGATATCGGTAAAAACGGTCGCCTCACTTAAATTTATCATTACAAATGCAAATAAGAAGCTTTAACAGAATTTCTGTGTAGTGTATCAACCAGACTTAAATCGTCTGTTTGAGAGTTTTCAAAACTGCCGAGCCAAAGCGGGGATTTTATAACTGAATGAAAGGGTAATGTTTAAGAAAACGCTTGGAATAGCGTCGTACTGGGTTTTTTTTTTTCATATAATTGGCGTTATCCTGTTTTTCCATATCATTTTAGTGCCTTTGAAGAAAACTATGTGGAAGCTAATACAGTTTTTATTGATCTTTTCGATTCAGTTTGCTGAATAGTTAGCGACAGAAAATGTTAGGGAAATAGATCTTATTATCCGAATTTACTAGCTTCGTTATCCTTTCGGAAAATCCTAGTGACCTTGATTTCGTACCCAAAGCGACATTCTTTATTTTCCGAAAACGAAAGGCGTTAAATGTTCCGATGATACGAAAGTTTCAGGTGATGTTTTAATTAAGAAAACTCCCGCCAGTCTGATTAATTATGAGTTTTTAAGATGACGAAGTCCTTCGAACAAATATTTCATCGAAACAATTCGCTGGGTGCTCTTGAAATGTAAACAGTTGCAACACTTTGTTTTCTTTTTTGTCGTTTTGTGTTTGTCTAACGGTGTGATTCACTCAGAAGTAATGTCGAGAAACAGACCAACACACGATCGGACGTAAGCGATGTTCATAGCCGTCGTCAGCCCGCTCTATGTCTCGAGCTTTTTCTGCTGACTCGCATTATCAGCGGCTAATAATGAATGCCTCTGTATATAGCTGTATATACTCTATCGTTGCCAAATTCGTCTTGATTGTTAAAACTCTCCAAACGTCAGTTTTCAGAATAAAAAACACAGCGCCGTATGAATCAAATGTTACATTCACCTTGTACAGCATATAACTAAACAGCTCCACGCAAAAACCTACAGCTCAATACTTTCACTTTGGACAGCAAGACAACAAAATACTGCAGTCAATCAGCTTTCATTTGAAAGTTCACACTTTAGGATTTCATTCCGCAGCGATGATGACTTGAAAGACTTGGAAGGCTAGAAACACCTTCAGCACCTTGTATGCAGCATAATAAACAGGGCCGGGTCAGTGTTCAAACCCTGGATTAGCGTCAATTTTGAATCCGGTTAAACAACTCAACAATTAAACATTTTCTAAAGTTTTCTGCCGTTCAGTTTTGACTTTAACTTGTCTTCACTACTAGCTACATATGACCTTTTCAAAACATTTTTAAACAGAGAAATGAAATCCTCGGTTAACGTTTAATCCGGGATTAGCGTTAAGGTGGCTGAACACAGTTTGCACGCGCTCTTCAATTTCAGCTGCTCATGTGAGCCAGCGTGCGCAGAGCTTTGAGAAAAACAAACTGTTCAGCGATCATTTTACTTTGCTCAACGTGGATTGCGAAAGTGTTGTTTTTCGTCTTAAAATCAAACAATATGTTGTTCGTAAAAATGATTGTTGAATCAATAGATATTTATAGAACCATTGAAGAAATACACTACCTTTTTGGTTGTTTTTGTCTTTGGTTCGAGAACCCAATCAAATGCAACGCATGCGCAGTTGACCAAAAATTGTGACTGGATGTTTTAGCGACTTTCCTCGGAAACGTGCTGATTTATACGGAACCACTCGTTAGAATTTCACGAAATTTGGCTCAATAATAGTTCCGAATATGCCGAACTCCCTGCCATCAAAAATTAGATTCTAACAAAGGAGATTTTTACAAAACATATTAAACCGCAAATTACGGAATATCCCTCTGTTTAAATTACATGAGACCACTGTTAACATGCGAATATTTTTATAAGTTTACTGTAGACAAACGATGGACAAAATCTAACGACTAGATTTTCTGAAAATAAACGAAACCAATTATTGCAGGCTGATTTACAATTCACCGTCTTACCATGGCAACACCCTAAAAGCTCAACAAAAATATCAAAATATATAGCTTGTTGCTTAATCGTATGCCTCACCAATAGTTTGGGCGCCCCAGACCTTAGTGGTTTTAAAATGACAATAAATGACGCATAGGTACTGTGAAACTGTGTTCAGCCACCTTAATAGGCTTTCGAACAACCGGGCCCAGCACCACAAAAAAGTCGCCAAAGGCTTTCATTTGAATGGTCACACTTTACAATTTCACCCAGAAATTAGAAGCAGTTAGAATCGCTTTCTTAAGCATAATAAATCACACCGCATTTGGCAAGGTACTGCTCAATAGCTTTCACTGGAATCACGTTAGGATTTCATTTACCGAGAAGAAACAAAGTTTAGAGCAATAGCGAGCTTACAGTGTTTATCTAAGTAGCTACAGGTGCCATGAACCTTCGAAAAAGACTTGTCTTCCTTTTATATGTGTTCATACAAGTTTAAATTTATTTGACAAAGGAAACGAAGCGGGAGTTTGAAGACGAGTTAAGTTTCAAATGTTAACTTAGCTTAACTTAGAAGGTATCATTTAAAACACAGCTGCTCTATTAGTGTCTGCAAGGTTGTCAAGCTAATCGCGAAAGCTACAAAAGACATGCTATATTTTCGGCTTGGTACTGCATATCAGTTTGCTTAGCGTTGTAAATTAATATGTCGCTTGATGAAAAGGCGAACTCTTTGCGGCATACGGTCTTTTCTTTCGCAGTCAAAAGCCAAAAACATATTCACGTTACATTGAAAAAGTTGTTAATTAGCTTATTCTGTATTGCTTTTCAGAAACGATGTGTACATTCATAAGAAAAATACAATTCAAACCATAGGCCGTTTTTCAAACCGCAGCTTTTTATTTAGCACTGCTATAATTAACAGTCGTTTTATTGCTAGAAAAGTCGTGCGCGTGTTAAGGGAGCTAAGAATCCCTCATTAAGGGTTCTTCAGGAATATCAAAATATCAAGATCGTTTTAGGTGTATTAGAATTTGTTTTTCCTTTAAGGTAGATGGAATTCAACAGTTTTCGTGATTTAAAGTGACTAAAGTGAAGAGTTGATATCGCTAGAATATCCTTCACTTAGTAGCACAATTTGGGCTTCAAGGATCGTATTTTACTATGTATAGCTGTCACTTTCATCAGCAATCTTTAGAGGAAGAAATGGGATTCAAAAACACAAATAGATTAATCTAACTTGTCTAAACATGAAAGCAGCAGTATTCGTTGTCTCTGATAATGCTACAACCATGTTGCTCTCCAATAAAAAAATATATATTTAGAGAAGAAAAGATTTTGCGTACATTTTAAACGGCCGCCAAAATGAATTCTCCCGAAAAGTCTTGAAGAGAGGGACAGTGTTTCATGTATGAAAATTCAGGTTTGTTATCATGGATACAATAATAAAATTCAAAACTTGAAGTGACTTAAGCAATAGATGTGAGGTACATATTAGCATTTCTCAACAGAAAAACGCGAACAAGCCAGCCAAGATACGTTTTAAAGCTTTGTTAATTTTCATGAAGCACTGGCGATCTAGTGTAGGCTGATTAAATATGAATTCGACAACACGCTTATTTCTTTGAGTTTTATTTCTTATCTAAGGACTGATGAGAGCGTTTGATGGCAATCCTAAATTAAAAATCTAAAACGGCATATATTTAAATAAAGGAACCGGCCAAAGTATTTCAAAGACAAATCGACTTCCTTACCAAATAATAACACTGAAATAAAAATAATAAAAATATTGAAGAAAGGACTACTTAACTCTTCGCTAAGGTGCCGCTAATTTATCTTGCTATTAGCTGCAAACGTCCGAGAGAGAACAAAGGAAACATCGAGTACTGTTTTGTAAAATGTGATGTGAAATTTAAAAGTGTTTTACATGTAGCCCGGGTACATGTAAATTATTCAGTAGGATTGAACAACATGAGTTTACTGTTCTCGAAGATAGTGTCCTGTGTAAAAAGTGTACCGTGTCGCACTACACGTGTTCCTGTCATAAGCAACTTGTTTATGCTTGCCAGTTTTCCTTCGCAACAAATGTGGCACGAACTAACACACGATTGCAAGTTCGAAATTGAAAATTTCCGCTCTCGAAAATCGTTGTCCTGTTCAACCTACAGCAGCGAATCGGGTAAAAAAAGCTAAGATAGCAGTGATAGAGTAAGATAGTAGTGAAAAGGTAATAGATATAATAGACAAAAATGAAAAAGTCTGCCCGCTCTTTATTAATTTTTCAACAACAGAAAAAAAAAACGTTTTCTCTTGTGGTCCTTTATTATAATCCTGTCAGGATTTAATTTGATGGCGTTGTTTGAGTTTCATGAATTCAAATTCGGTGTTTTTATGCTTTGTCTCGATTCGTTTCTAGAATTTGAAATTTAGCATCCCTAAAGAGCAGAATTTCAGCCAATCTGCGATGGTATTTTTGCATTTCTGTGAATTACTTAACGCAAATTCTTTATTAACAATTTCTTAAGAGATATATCGTACTGATCTTCCGAAACAGTGGAAAACATAAATATTCTGCCATGCACGTTTTGCCGTCGCTAGCCGGCTGGCCTTAAACGCTGGATGAGAGATCAGAATGTCACATCAGAATAGTAATTACCTTGACATGATGTCTAAATTGTTAAAAATACGCTTGTATGTATTAATAATACATAATAAAATTGAAAGGTGTCAGATATCCTCAAAAGGCATGAATAGCGATCGATTACGGTATAAACACAACTGAAATAATTAGTGAAATGACAATTAGGCAGATCGACTCAGAGCAAACAAACCGTTCCGTGTGGCCGTTTTCAAATTCAAGATAGTTATAACCACTGGTAACTTGTATGAGGAGCTAATAAGTTAATATCCAAACAATAGCTGTGTTTATTGATTGACTTGGTAGGCAACAAAAGTAATGAACTAGTTTAGCAATATAGGGTTTAGACACCTGTACGTACTAAGCTCGCGATCCTAGCAGGTGATACAGGGCTTATACGCTGCAAGCATGAAAACGTCGGCGGATAATGTAGCTTTTGTAGCCACGAAATGAAGACTACAGCGTTTGTCAAAGAGCAATTATCATATCACCCACACAATTTTCCGTTTTCACCCGACAGTAAGTAATGAATGAACGTTTCATGATTATACCCAATTTTACAAAGTTCAGGTGGCGCCATCCATTTGGTATATCTCATTGGAAACATTTACATTCATGAATACAGACCAATACACTGAAATTAGTTTGTAGAATTTAAACAATGAGTTCAATGGCGTCAATTTTACAACGGTGCCTACTCAAAGAGTTTGTTTAAACTCCCGCTGTTTCGAGTCTATAGTCTAAAGAAACTAACTTACACAGTAGGACTTGTCTGCTATGGCTCAACAGAATACTATCCTGGACAGAGCCTCTGTTACGGACATGACATTATAGCGGTGAACATTCTCGATATTTTTTGGATGTCAGCATGGTCGCATGCGGTCTATTAAAAAAAGACATGTGACGTCACACTGCAGCTTCCTTGTGTTTCACTAAAAATAAGAAGACACGCACACCTTTTAAGACTTGGAAATGTAAAGAAAACGTCGTGAAGAATACGGATAACTGATCATCTCGCTCGTTTCATCTTTGGCAAAATGAAGATAAGTGTAAACTGTTCGGGAATAAATTATTTTACAATGAAAGCGTACTTTTCTGAGACTTTTTTAGGCACTCACTGGAGCATTACGGTATAGGAAATTACTTTTTTGAATGTGCATTTACTTCGTTATAAATGTTTTACACGGTCCCAGCTGAAATATTGCGTTTCATGATTAAAGAACGACTAAAAAACTCCTTTCGCCAGAATGGAAACTTTGATTTCTTGACCGCCAGTTACAAAATCAAAATTGATGAACTGTAATCCACTTCCATCCTTGTAATCCTGCTCTTTTTCTCCAACCTACCTCTTCTGTTTTGCTCTATAGAATCTTTTTATCCTATTTAGTTGTGTATTTGGTGGCATTTTGCGATATAACATGGAAATTAAGTAGACCTAAGTAAGTCAAATTTCCTTATTTCGGCGGGTCCTTTTAATTCACTTCAGTTCTTTGTGATATTGATAATTTTTGTGAAATATGTAAAAAACTTGCCCAGATTCGATCGAAAGTTGAGCTTTCCGTTTAAAAATAATCTATAAAATCGCCACATTTTCGCTGTGCTCGCTAACGAGGACCATTTCAGCTTTGATGTGAGAATTAAGTAATGCGTTTTGCTTTTAAAAGAAAAACCCCATGAATATCTGAATAAACTATTGTTAAGAAGAATAAGTCCTCTATTTTACAGCTCGGGCGGAAAAACCATCGAGGCTGTTGGTAATAGCAGCTTAAAATTAGCACAACGTGTAAATTTGAGCGTCACTGAATGCTTTAGTTTTTACAGAGACATTTGTTTATATCTCCGCTTCTTGGCAAGGTTTAACGATAAATTATACAAGGTTTCCTAATTTTAAGGTGCTCTTCCCAGCTCTTTATCGCTGGCTTATCTGTCCGAGCCCAAATTAAAAATTTAGAAAAATGTTCTCTCGCTTCACTTCACGAAATGCAAAAAATAAAATGTCTGCATAAATTTTCGAAAATTTGATTTTTATTTTAATTTGTCAGGTGCTTTTCGATACGAAATTAAAGGCCTGTTTAAATGGTTACAGCATTTGTGCCAACATTTTGTTCGACAAAATGTTGGGTACGTTTAAACAGATCGCCCAACTTTGTTGGAAGCGGTTAAAAATGTTGAAAGCTTGTTGGAAGCTTGTTATTTTTGCTTCCAGCATTTTCCCAACATCCGCCCAACTTTATGGAACGGGCCTTTATGCTTGAGTTATAACTCAGTATAAAATAAAACCAATGAGAAACGGAAAGTTATTTTGGAGCAGACAATTTTTTAACCTCTAAAATCGAAAAACATTTGAAGACAGCCTTTTTTTCAAACCTCAGGCTTTTGGTGACCAATATTGAATAAAAAACATATGTTATCACGGTTTTGGCGACAAACAATAACAAAAATCTCGCCGAAATACCTTGTCATTGAAAAAATATATATATATTTTTTGTAGGCGAAATAAATCTAACTGGAGATTTTAGTTCGAGATTTGTCTCTTTGGCGGCATTTTGTTCACATTTTTACTTTCGAACAAGCAAAGGAGCGACGAGTGGTCAAGCACTCACATCATGGAATGAATTAAAGCTGGGTGTGGATGTGAATGCATACATCAAACATAACGGATGGCTTCATGTACTGCTTCAAACAACTGATTATTCATGATCTTATCCGTCCACGTTCTTTTAATTTTTCTATACGCGGTAAATTGTAGTTTATAATGAATTGCGAGGGATAACATGAATTATTTTTTCCAAATCAATAATTCCGTTATTGTTTATTGTACGGATCAAGTGGGAGTTCCTGGGTTGTGGGATACAACTAACATACTGTGTCGATCGGTGCCTTTTGATTTCGGAGGAATTAAAGTGACGTTTTTTGTAGGACATAAGGTCACCTAGGATTTTCGAAAAGGAGAAAGGAGCTAGCAAAATCGGGGGAAAAGATTCGTTCCCTTAAAAGTTTCTGCCACTGAAATATTGAGTTAAAAGAACCGAAAAGCTCAAGCTATATTAGCTATTCACACGGTAAGTCTTCACAAGCCTGATGGCTCACAACTGCTCAAGCTCAAGCTCAAGCTATATTAGCTTTCACACGGTAAGTCTTCACAAGCCTGATGGCTCACAACTGCTCAAGCTCAAGCTCAAGCTATATTAGCTTTCACACGGTAAGTCTTCACAAGCCCGATGGCTCACAACTGCCGGAGCTTAACCCGGTTTGTGAGCATGAAGCGACTGAGAGTATCAATGACTTTTCCCCTGAATGGGATGCTGGTTACCCCCAGCATTATGTCGCCGGTACCCATTTATACACCTGGGTATAAATGAGAGACCAGAGACCAGGCTTGAACCGCCGACCTTTAGGTTGATAGTCCGACGCGCTAACCACTAGACCACTGCGCCTCTACCGCGCCACCACGTACCGCGCCTTCACCGCGCCACTACCGCACTTTCACACAGTTTTTAAAGGCACTAAAATGATATGAGTAATAGTAAATAATACAACGCCGTTTTAAGCGTTTTAACCAAAACATTTTTGCCTGGGTGCCCTGTTATGTCTAAGGATAAGGCGGTTTGCAAGTATATTATGCGCTTTCGTGTTGAAAGAATTGGATGCATACAGTTTGTACATACAAACACTTACTAAGGGCAGGTTATTTACATTGTAAAGACATGTAAACGAAGTCTAACTTAGACCGCAGTTCAACAGAATTAACGGAACTCCATATCTGTTCATAGTGGACCATTTTAAGGAGGTAAATGTTTTTCTAGTCTGAGCTATATTCTTTTTTGGTATCGTATGTCGTAATCAACGTTTAAATGTTAGGGTTGGCAGCAGATTGAAATTGGTTTAACAGCGTGGTTCTGTATTCATCCGCTTACGCAGTCGTGATATTGATTCACAAGGTCTTAAAACGGTTGTTATGCGAAGTAATACTTTTTCTTTTATCACAATAAATGTGCCTCAGGTACATTTATTGGAATAATTTTCTTCTCTATTATCAAATATTGATCGTTCAGCTTCATTTCCGTTTCTATGCAACGGACGTCGAATGTAGGCGTGTCACCATTCAAAAGCCTTCACCTTGCTTTATAAATAATAATCCTTGACCGAGCACTTTGCTACTAACAACGTAGTCTCTTAAAAGTAGAGCAATCCATGTACAAACGTTTTCTCTCTCGCAGCGACTGAGGAAATTTAGCGGTGCTGATACAGTTGAATCCCGATAATTCGAACCCTCGGTAATTTGAACCGCGCGCTAACTCGAACCAAAATCGATTTTCCCTGGTTTTGCTTTCGATATATTTATTGTAATTTTACCCGCGGTAACTCGAACCTACGATAACTCGAAGTAATGTCATTCTCCCTTCAGGTCATTTTTTTTATATTTATACCCTCGGTAACTCGAACCTTTTCTGTCAAAATCAAAAAATACAGATGTCATTCAGAACACGTACTGAGTTTATGAGTGTATACATTCCTTTGTCCTACCATAGTGCTATTTTTCTTCGCTTTGCTTTGTTTTGTTCTGTTCATTTATGCTATGTTTTCTGCAAAAAAACGTTCTAGTTTAACTCTTTCTTGGTCAGTACTGCCCTGATTGAAAGACAAGAGTTTGATCTAAAGTCATAAAGCATGTAAACAAAAACCATTCACAGTATTGCCTTATTTCCGGTTATCTGTCCCCAACTCCCGATAACTCGACCTCCCACTCAACTCGAACCTTTTCCGATTTCCTTTGGAGTCGAGTTATCGGGGTTCGACTGTAGTTATAAATGACAGATTTTTACTAAAAAGAGAAATACCAGTCTTCTATTTGGTTGAACAAGCATATAACACGTGAATATCACTAACATGCGACTTACAGTTCGGTCGGACTCACAACTCGCGCCTGTTTGAAATGAGCCGCGAAGAAACGAGCAAAACTGGCCAGCGGTGAATCCATTGATTCCTAGGTACTTGGTGTATCCCTGATCATAATGTATGGTACCTCATGTATCCCTTATTGTAATGTATTTAGATATATTGCAGTGTAATTTAGGGTCGGATTACAGTATCTAGGGTTGAAGCACTGATTTTAGTATTTAGGGTTAAGCACTGATTTCAGTATTTCCAATGTATCGAAAGGGTTAGTTCTTATATATGGTCTGGGCTAGCAGCATATTATCTTATATCCCTTAAAAATTACAATTTTCGGCAGCTAGTCCTCGGTGGTGTAGTGGATAGTGTGCATAGAGTAGATCATACGGCCCGGGTTCGATTCCCCATTCTGCTGTTTTTATCTTCTTTTTCCACTGAAATAAAAACTAAGTGTTTAAATACAAAATAATAAGGGATACACCAAGTACATACCCATTGATTGATGAGAAAATTTACGAGAAAAGGGGGTTCAGTTAACAGCATTTTCTCCTTAATATCCTCGGCAGCCTTCCTTCCAAATTAGGTGTTTTCTACCAACGAAACATTATTTTTAACGGGGACTGATATAAAGAGGAATCCGAAGAGGAATCTGTGTGAACAAAAATTGATGCCAGCGCGAACAACTTGCAAAAAAAACATCTTTCACTTCACAATTTTTTTTATCTGCTCAATCACAACAGCGAACCTTGCTAGTAGTGCCTTAAAGAGCAAGTTTCGTCATTGTTCGTCATTTTTCTCACTGAACCTGTGAGATTCTTTTTTTGCGTCGATTTTGCATACTGATATTTGACTGACAGTTTGTTCACAAACGTCGCGACCTACTTGTTTCGTCTTGTTGCAAATCACCTCTTGGTGGAGAAGTACGTGTTTTTTTGCGGCTTTATTTATTTCGTTGTTGTTAAATTTTCATGACTTCTGCAACAATGCAAGAACCACTTGGACAAACAATCAGATAAGCCCCAGTTGCTTCAGTATCCTCTCGGGATAAAACGCCATTCCATTCCTAAAATTCCTTGGTGATCATTTCGGGTTCAGTGTGAAAAATCCCGTTTATTTTGTGGTCGGGGCTGTAGGGATTCATTTTGGGGTCGGGGATGGGGGATCATTTTGGGGTTTGGGCTGTAGGGGATCATTTTGGGATTTGGGCTGTAAGGGATCATTTTGGGTCCGGGCTGTAGGGGATCATTTTGGGTCCGGGCTGTAGGGGATCATTTTGGGTCAGGGCTGTAGGGGATCATATTGGCATCGAGGCTGTTGAGGATCATTTCCGGAACTATATACAGTTTAGGCACGTTATCATTTACTAGACGGTGAGTGGCCTTTTCCACAGGCAACTTTGGGTCTGAGGCAAAAGTCTGAAAACACAATCAAATGGCTCGGGATAGGGGAGACGAGATAATGAGATAGAGAGTGGAACGCATCGTTCAGTGGAATTGATCCAAGTGCAAGAAAGCAGTATTCTTGAGTGGGCGTGGGTACAACAGCTTCAACAGTTCCTATTTAGTCCTCTCTCGTTCTCAGTAATAAGTTCGTCTTGTATTGCGTGAGATTTAATCCCCTTGAGCCTGATATGCTAAACCAGAAGGACTTTTCCTCGGTGATGTCTTTCCTTTCCCCCTCTCCCTCCCAACCCACAGACCGAGAGCTTAATCGCAGGCTACAGTGAACTGAGAACTTGTCTGGACTTGTCAAACGCAGGTCTTCAGATCAGCATTTGCAAAACCGTGCGCGGACAAAATTCATAAAACGACTAAATTTTAAAACGCAGGCTGAATTCAAGATAAACTTATAAGAGGGGATTGCAAATGATGGGCACCCAAATAGTCAGCACGCCATCTATCTGGGGTGCCATGATTGCGTGGCTATCAACTGTTTGTTGGTGTTTCTAAAATAATTTTCCATCTTATATCCCTCTTTCAAATTCGCGCTCTTATTATTTTATTCAAATTCAACTGTAATCCCTTCTTAAAGCCTTATCAAAGTATAATAGTTTATGGGTTATCCTCATAACGTGTCACATGACAAAATACTCCACGATTATTGGAGCATTTTGGTTTCTGCGCCCGCGCCGCCATTTTGAAAGTAGAAGGGCCCTGGGGACGAGCTGAAGCAAAGCAAGCAGACTGTAAAAATATCAGCGGTATCGTGTTTATTTTTACATTTGATTAATATGGTAAATGGTATGAATAGAATGTTTTATTTAATAACTCCTATTAAAGTTAATTTAAAGTTTAATTTTGCTATTTTGTCGTAAAAGAAGCCTTCTATAGACCTCTTTAGCTTGTATGTTTTGTTCTCCCAATGTAGATCATGTGATGTTACCCTAGAGAAATGTTTCTTTTAAATTTTGTTTACTTCACTTGCATATGTATGCATAATTTATGAAAAGACAAAGGAAAAATTCCGTTGAGAACATCACATGACCTACATTGGGAAAACAAAACGTACAAGCTAACGAGGTCTATTGACTGTCAAAAGAAAATTGCGTTTGTCGCAAAAAAAAAAAAAACTCATGAATATAACATTCAAATTCGATCTCAGATGACAAGGTTTTTAAAGCGTTTTTACTTCCCTCGGCAGCTGCTGTATCTCTTTTCGCAGTCGAGTTCTGATTGGCTCATCGCATTTGTTTGTTTGTTGTGATTGGTCAAATATGATTGCTCCAGTTTTCAATGTTTTATGACAGTCAAACATAAAAGGCCTCTCAAAATGTCTATTGTCTCCCAATGAAATACGAGTTTTAACAGTTTAACTTAGATATAAAATACATTTCGATATAAATTAAGTTCGTTGAAATGCGTATATACAACGTGGAGATATAAAAACTGTTCAAAAAATGCTTTGTTTTAGTAACTGGAACTACAACGAAGGGACATATTTAAAAATTCCTTCCAAAAATTTATTTTTATCAAAAAGCCATAATGCTTACTATGAGTAATAAGCTTTCTTTTTATTTGTTTAAATACTACAGAAACTAAGGTCTTGAGGTTGGGTACTAAAACTTACATGTTAGTACGTTGAAGTCGATTATGATCAATGTTTTCACACAAATCGTTGTTCTACAATAATTTATTTTTTTTGTTCAAGCGGCTTTTAAAAGGCATTATTTTTACGTTAACTAAGAAAGTTTAATTAAGTTTAAGGTCTCTTCTTAAAGCGATATACACAGACAGCTTTACTGGTCTATATAGTCTAAGTTTATTATCAGTTTACGACCTTACTCAATGATGTCAAAATTCTATCCTGAGCGAGGGTGACTGATTAGGTTTTCTTTACTGTATCGAGTTGTATTCATTAGTCTTTTACTTGATAAGATAAGAGACCACTTGACCACGTGATCACGTGAGGTAGTCTGTCCTGTTAGTCTTAAAGTTAAGTTTGACTGATGTATAATCGAAAATGTTTTTTTCTGTTACCTAATTATCCCTTACGTATTATTTTTTATATACAACAAATGTACTTCAGTAGAAAATCAGTGAGAAATTTAAGACTTTGCTAGCAAATATATTGTCTCCCTAAAAGATACAGAATAACTACAAAACTGATTATTTATAAAAAGTAAGAGTTTGACTACAAAACGGATTATTTATAAAACGTCAGAGTTTATTTAAAGCTGTAAACTTCCATGGCTTTACCGCTAAACAGCTGGATCGATGTATTCCAGGGGATTACGCCCTAAGGGAAGTGCAGAACAAGGTTCGGATTCTCCCTAGCTCAACTCATTTCAACTTATAATTCTTAAACTTTACATTTTCAGTCGCTATACATTAAGTCTCAGTTCAGTAACTTGACATTTTTTCATGTTCGTTACTTTGGCTTAAACCTTTCTCTTGACGCAATAAACAATCACAAAACAAACTCTACTCTTTGTACCTGTTAAAACTGATTCCAATAATCGATTGAGCCTGCGGTTATAGCTAATGATCAGCGCTGTTGCTTGCCAATATTAAGTATCTTTTTTAGGCATGCGCACATAATAAATAAATCCTTTAATATATTTTTAAAATATTTCAACAAGAGATTCCCACGAATGCTACTTTCAAATAACTTATTCGAATACAGCTATTTAGTTTCGTACATGTAGCATTACTTGTGTCTGCGTTGTTGTGTCTGTCCTAAGTTTTATCTTTCCATCTCTATTGAACTGATTGACGAGCGAGTGGGATTAAAACATACAATGTGGCAAACCCCATGTCTAACACTACATGTGTTGGGTGTCCTATTACATTAGGTAACACCTATGATGATGGTTACTACAAAATATATGACATAGTAGCATAAACAGCTTACAATCGTTAACTCTATTCCGTATATTAGATGTCTGAGTACGCTAGCTCAGCTTTTTCAAATCCACCAAGCGTACATCTTCTTACATAGAGTCTCGCATTTCCTGCAAAGCTGTTAAATGAACTTAATCATCCGTCTCGTGAGTGTACATGTGTCTCCTCAAATCCACTTTCCGCATAAACGCGATTCCACAGTCATCACACGAGAAAGGCTTGAATCCCTTATGCTTCCTGCAGTGAGTGATCAGATTAGACGACTGGCTGAACGACTTGCCACAAAAGCTACACTGATGCGGTTTCTCTCCCGTATGGATGTAAGTGTGTTTCTTCATGTCGGATTTCTGGTGGAATTTCTTGCCGCAGAATTGGCACTCGAAAGGGCGCGTGTCAGAGTGAATTAACATGTGCGTGGAGAGCGTGGAGGAACGCTTGAAGCTCTTGCCGCACGCCTTGCACTGGAATGGCTTCTTGTTCGAATGCACGATCATGTGTTGTTTCAAACTGATGGAATTGTTGAAGACTTTATCACAGATCTGACAGTTATACAGCTGCTTTGTTAGCGCTACCCTGGCTTTATGTCCATTTTCTACGCTTTCCTCTTTTACGACGCTACTGTTTCCATAATTTAATTTTTCACCATTTTCTTTCTGAGATTCTTCATCAGGTTGAGTTTTTCTTTTATTCACTCCTCCTTGTGGTATCAAGACGTTAAAAAATCGATACGCCCCCGGAAGACCTCCTGGTAGACCCCCTGGAATACCCCCTGGTGTATTATTTTGAAGCCGTCTCATTTCCGCCCACTGGTGCATCCAGCGTGTAAATGACTCCGGTCCCCCGTAGGGTTGTTGCAGGCAGTTCCACAGGGTATAGTTTGGTACTTTCCAGAAAGAGCGTTGCTGTTCTGTAGGGGAGGGGAAGGTCGGTAGAAATCTTAGTCCTGACCCCAGTGTTAGACCTTGAATTCCAAAAATGAGCAGATCATAAATTATCCTTGTATTAAAAGTATTTTGAAATTTGGTCATGTTCCTGTTTTATAAGACATTAAAATCACATTAAATTAAAATCACTGCTACAAAAACAGTTTTACAACAGATGGAATGGAGTCTCAAATAGTATTAGTTATTTATACCCGCATTGAAATTATTGGAAGAAAGAAACAAGACGAGTAAAGAGGCTATGTCGCCATTTTTTATTGTTTCTTTTAAAAGCCCAAAAGATATATTTCATATCAGTGGACAGGGGCGTAGCTAGGATTTTTCAAAGGGGGGGGGGGGGGGGTGGTGAGGTCACAATGTGTCACACCCAGGGTATTTACCAGATTGTCATGCCGACATCCACGCTGTGTTTTACTAAAGGGGGGGAGGGGGTCACGGGCACCTCGGACCCCCTCCCCCCCCCCCCTAGCTACCCTCCCCCCCCCCCCTGGTGGAAACCCAAAAATAATGGTCCACTTCGTTTTAAAATTACTTAACTACTGCTCTAACAGAAATTCACTTGATATCTTGCTCTTAGTGTTCTATGAGCATATCGTGTTCGATAGAGGTACTAAGTTTTCATTTGGGGCAGTTGTGAGCCGAAAACCATAAAATTCCCGTGTCATACATGTATTTACTAAAAGGCAATTGTTGCTTTTCACCATGTAGAAACGAATCAAATTTTAAATGATTATAGCTTTTTCGTTTCTTATGGTGTATTTTTGCACTGCAATGGTTACTAAATTTTGAATAAAAAATAACGACAATTAATTATCATAGAAGTCAAGAAAAGGAACCTTACCAGTGGAAGAAAAGGGCCATCTGCTCTGTGACTGGTAAATGTTTCCATATTTCATTTGTTTTTCTGAATCAGGCTGATCATTGCTGGCTTCTTCCTCGACATCCTGCGCATGCTCACTAGAATCATTTTCATCTACAGAAAGAAAAGTATCCAAAGTTTATAATTCATTTAATAATCAAATCAACACTAATGGAGTTTTACAACTAGCAGTTGTTTGTAAGCTAAATGTTTAACCTTCTCCTTGCTGGGATAAAACTTTGAGTAGAATATTATGGTTTCAACTTTTCAGCCGTTTGTGGAAAAAACTTTAAGGTTTGGCCAATCAAAATGTGGTGTTGTTAGATTTTTTTATATTGCTTACAAAGTGAAATTTGGGAGTTAATAAATTTTGTATCGTTGGTATACTTTCAGTGCATGGTTAAGTGTCGAATTGAGTTCTCTAGAATGAGAGAACAGTGGATGTGATGACTGAGGAGCCATTGCCAATATTTCATGTTGTTGGCATGGTTCTACTCAGATCAGGGCAGTTTCGTCTATTGGTAACAATAAATCAGTTAAATTTAAAGTTCCGGAACTCTATAACCATGTTCAAAATATGAAATTTGTAACATGGCCTACGAGGCTTTCTGATAAAATTTAATATGTGGTTTCTTAAGTTTGGTTCTTTGAGATTCTTGCAGTGATTTAACAACTAAAGTAGTTGCAATGAAAAACCTGAATAAGTTGGGCTTGATCCAATGACCTTGTCATATCAGGGGTTTTATATTACCTCTAACACCCAGGGTACCATATCGGTACTGTCAAGCCAAGCATAACTGCAATGATAAACTTGCAGTGGTGGTGGATAAATAAAGGTAAATGTATGAATTACGAACTGCGGATGAAGGATGGTCGCAGTAGAATCTTTTTAATTTGTGTTAGTATGCCTCGGAGTCGTGTTAGGATTGATTTGGATAAGGAGCCCGTTTGGATATATCTAGCGTGGACTATTCCTAGCAATTTAAGGTTCCTTAATCCGGGTTGTACTATAATCTCTTACCAAACTGAAAATCTTTAAAAACTGATTTAGTTGCATTTATGTGTACATATAACTCTGCCCCTTATACATGTGCCAGCCCGGCATAGCGAGGATAAGTGAGTGAAACTCCAACTTTAATATAGAAATTAAAGATACTATTTGTCCACGCATCTAAATATTGCTATCGGTTCTATATTGGGACTGTATTTCGCAATTTATGTCTCTGCTTCCAAAAATGAACAATGCAAGCTTGTTTTTGTCAAGAGTATTTCTATTCGCTCACCAGTTTCTATAACACATGAGTTCGTCCCCCTTTAGCAGGTACCACTCAAGAACCGTCAATAACACTGACGGATGAAACCAATGCAGTTGTGCCTTTTCCAAAGTAACTGCGTTTATGACTAGGAAACAGCAATGGATTTCAAATTTCTGTTGGTCTTGTGGTCTTGTGGTGAAAACCATATGCATGGTGTATTACATCGTAGTTTGTCGTGCTTCGCCGGTGACATTATCATTACATCGACATTACATCGACATTATCATTTGGTTTCACATCAAGTTGGAGTTCATAACACTGAATATTAAGAGATGACTAGTTCGATTTCAAAACGGATGTATTTAGTATCAAGGAGACATGCTAGCGAATGAAAGGTATGTTAACTGTTTTTATGAAGGACAGAATGATTAAATACACTTATACACACCTGAGTCAGCCTGAAATATCTTAGCTGATGGCATTATAAAAAAACTTATCGACCACAAAGGCTACCGCGCGCTTGGGATAAGAATTGAGAGTTTCTAAATCTCCATATAATAGGTGTGGGCAATGTATTTCTTATCTCAAGACAGATAGCAGACGAAAATAATTGATCTACCAGTATAACAGTTTCTGCTTTTATTCTTTCGAAAATGCTAGAAAAACAAAGATTCTGAAATTAATAATAAACACCAAACGCAATCAAAATCTGTGCTTTATTTTGGAGGTAGATATTGATGCCCGGGTATGAATGCTTAAATTCAATTCTCGCGCTTGTGATGAAAACATTTTGTTGCGACTTAAATCTAATGAGTTTATTGGCTTACGCAAGCAAAATGCTCCATAATAAATAACAACATCGAAACCAGAAAGCTTATCTAAATGAAAGATATTGAACTCAACAAAATATTAACAATATGAACTACAGAAGGTGGACCTCAAGATTTAACAAAGCTCCTAAATTTTACAGATTGAAATTCTCTAGTTTTGCCGGAATCCTTTCAATTTTAAGATGCTCTTGTCCAACAGTCGCAATTTTTTGTTTTTGTTTTCTTGTTTCTAGATTTTTACAGTTGACAATCGAAGTTAAGAAACCCTAAAAGAAGGCCGGTCCGTAGTGGAAATGGGCGACCGTTTCGTTAAATCTTCTTGATAACTTTAAGACTGATAGAAGCTTCGAACATTTCATTCTAGGTGGTCTATTTATGGATAATTCATATCTTTTACATTTAATTCCAATAATATAGAAATAAAAGACTTTAACTTAATTTCGTTTACGAATGGCACCCACTGCAGTATATTGCTCGAGTCACGTATGCATTCAAAGTTCAGAGAAAATAAATACAAAAGCCACATACCGGATTCTTCTTTTGTTCCGAATTTATCATCGATTTCCAACTTTGACGAAATGCACGGCTTAATGAGGAAAGATTTCGGCATTGCTCAGCTATAACAAATCTCTGACTCGAAAATAAGACATGAATTGAATTCCCTTTTTATGGTACAAAGAACAACACAGGGTGGGGTTGAATGGATACATGCGTTATATTAAGAAGAAGCGTTACGAAAATATGCTTTCACGTGATTGGATAGAACGACAAATGATGACAACCCATAGATTTTATAGAGCAAGAGGAAAGTTGTTTATTGGGAATGATCCAACAGGAAAATCGAACCGGCCTGACAACGATGACAGAGTCAGAAGAAGAACATTATTAAATCGAGTTATATTACATCGAGTTCCTGTTTCGGGTTTAACACAAATTGTCGCGTTAATTGTTCGCTTCTCTTGAGCATAGTTAATAGAATAAACTGGTTATGAAACTCAGTCAGTCCTTTGTTATATGTTTTTGTTCTCCATTTCTTTTGTTCGTTTGCTCTGACCGTGCACAAAACACAAATGGTATTGAACGGCATATGAGCAACTGACCAGTAGAAACATTTGGACTCACATGCGCGTTAAACAAAACAATGTGCACGGTCACGGTTCGTTCAAAATAAAACAAAGCAGCTTTGTACACTCTTTTCAAAATTTGTTGAGCTTCATAACCAGTTTGTTCTATCAACTATGTCTTGAGCAAAGAAACCGCCACAAGTCTCTTTATGACTACATCGAGAAATGTTGAAGATTACTAAACAAAAAAGGACTCAGCAAAGAATATTGTTAAAGAGAGTCTGTTTCGGGTTTTTGCCCATGTTCATCACTGATATTAACTTAATTTAAGTCAAACGAATTTGAAGTCCATTAAAAAAATGGATTTCAGTTAGCACGATGTTGAATACACAATCTCTAACCTTTCCAAATCAGATTACTGCAAAGTGTGGCCAAAGAAAAGAAACGTAAAATAATCTAGAAAAATACATTCACAAAGTTAAATCGCCGTTAGGGAATGCGTGGCCTTGTTTTTGAGTCGCTTAATAATCGAATTCATATTCATGTACAGACGGAAATTTGTCTCTGAGACCGGTTTCTCGCGTTCTGATACGTGTTGTTGTGAATACATGTGTTTCTTCTTAATGTATTTCTGAGCTATTGCTTATTTTTCGTTTTAGCGCAGACCAAACTCCCTCGCCCTTTTGGCGATTGACTTTGAAGGGCACGTCTTTGCAAATGTGTTACGTTTGGGCGTCAACCACTTCACTAAAAACCTTTAGTTAATTTACACCATTTAAATAAAGCGAAGAAGAGAAAGTTACTAGAACTAATTGCAAAACTGTTTTGATGGAGTTACAAATTTAAACATCTGAGTAAGAATTCTTGCGTTTATTTATGGTCTACGAATATTTACGAGTCTAAATATCTTATTTATTCACCAAAAGCCCTAGAGAATTAGTTCACTTTACTTGACACTCAATATGTATATGCGGCGACTTGCTGGTTCAGAGCAGAAATATGTCATTTCTTCATTCAATATTTTCTTTTCGTTTAGTTGCCTGCTGATTGCTATTATGATTTTTGTAAAGAAGCAATCAACTTCAATACTTTATTTATTTAGTTGTTTATTGAAGCATGGGGATGTTCGGGATAATTTTACGAACAAATTAAAATGTCCCTCTCGTTAATTATTCTCTTCTCTTGAGCAAAGAAACTGCTGCAAGTTTCTGTATGACTACATCGTGAAAAAAACAACAACAATGAGCTAGTTTTAAACTAAAAATCAGCTCCAATGAATTGACGTTTTTAGATTTTTTTTATGATTTACTGGAAGCTTTACAAAATTGCGTGTTGTTAAAATGGGAACAGGTGCTTAACTGAATCAATTTTTTTACTAACTTGTTTGTTTGCAGATCGATGCATACAGCAAATCATAAACATTTCAGGAAAATCAGAGAACTCAGTATTTTCAGTGAAGCCAGGCCAAGATAAAATTTTGACTTCAAGTTGTTTTGAGATAAAAGTCCATTGTGCCATTCCTCACGCATCAAAGCCTGCTGTCGCCAAAACATTGTCAATCTATTTACTGAAGGTTTTGTTTCAAAGGCGTAGCGTCATTGTGTTACGTTACTGTATATATATATTCTTGCCACAATTCCGTGAGCTTTAAACGAAGATTTCGTAAAAAAGGAAAAAGTCAATTCAAATATTTTACTAATGGGATAAAAAAGTCGCGTTTGAAAAACACGGGACTAAATATCTTTTTACAAATTTTCAATCGTTTGGCTGAAATTATTTAGACTTAAAGAAGACTAAGCATTAATTTTGTATAAGCTATTCTCTTTTTGTCAGACGGCATGAAAATTAGATGTCTTTCTATTTGACTGTTTACTGGCAATTATAAAAAGAGTGTTTTATATGAGACCGCTACAATGTTAGACAGAGCAACAAGGGAAATCTGTTTAGCTAGTTATATAATGTTAGAGTCGGAGTGTTTAAAAATCTAAAACTTAATCTAAACGCCGAAACTGATAAAGCATTGCCATGCTGTAAGGTGGCAGCCGGCCAAATATTCCTTCTACCGTGCTCGTTAAACTAGCTGCCACAGGAATAAGAACATTACAAATTTACAAATTTAACAAATTTTTCTCATGAAAACTCTGAATTATGTGTACTTGGTATCCTTTTAAAAGAAAATAATAAAACGCCTTTTAAAGGAAAATGCTGAAAATAAATGTCTCTGACGTTAACTTTTCTCATTGTGATTTCCTCAGGAATTTAGTCAAGTACACTAAAATTCAAATATGAATTTTAGTTAGTTTCTTATTAATGAAATTGCTAGTTTATTTGATGACATCGCGCTTAAACGCGCACAGCACAATATTCAAAACACAAAATATCGTCTTGAAAATCGATGCACGAAAACGATGGCAAAAGGTGGAAATATAACAGAGAGAATTTTGTGAAAAACCGCGACAAATCTACGAAAAATATATCCCAGTTAATTCAAGCAGTGAGTGTCTATTGAATAAAAACCAGAGTGCCTCGATGGCTTGTTGTCGCGTTTGGTGTGAATGAAGTAGTTTTCCGAACTGAAGCCAGCAAGAACTGACAAGTGCAAGACGTTCCGAGTGTACAATGGCTGCTAAACCGAGTATTCGATCATGTCAGCGCTTAACTTCGCAACGCAAAGCAACTTTAAGAATGTTACTAGATTACCGTACTTTACTCCATCCCGGGTTTTATTAAAGGATTTCCGCCAACAAATCGACGTCAGTACCCCGATATGTTCACATTGGCCAAAAGAATGCGAGAGAAAGCAGCGAGAAGGAGAAGGACTTGAAATCGAAGACATTTACGACTTTTTAACAAATGGGAACCGAGTTTTAAAACGCTTTTAGTCTTATATTAAATGACAAGCTAAAGCTAAGGCCGGGATGAGCTCTTTCGGATTGTGATGCACCTTTGTTGATTGAGAGATTTAGTAAACTATTAATATTCAATAATTTTTGTTGAAGTATAATACGACTTAAAAGAATATTTAGTGCTTAATGAAAGAAAAACAAATAATAGTAGCTTCGTTTTCACTGTTAGGAGCAATGTTACAACCAATGCCGAGCTTTCGCGGTCCTTTCACGAGCTCCTTAGTGCGCTACTCGATTGTTATTAAACTTCAACTCTTATTGATAGTAGGCTTTTTAACTTTCTCTTTGCAAATTAATACAAGTTAAACGACTGACCAAAATGATCTGCTAATATTATAATAAACCCCAAATGCTAAAGATATTTCCACTTTCAATGTTAAAATGTTCAAGCTAAAGGATAATCATATTGCAAACAACCACTGTGCCAAGGATCTTTCTTGTTGCACTTTTAGTGTAAAGGTTTTGATATATTTCTGACACAGTTGGCAAAATGTTTCCAACACGATAAATTTTCGTCTGGCGGACTTGGAATCGGTCCATGTTTAGATAGTTTGAAATTGTGATGATTTATAATATTGCTAATGTTCAGTTTTATTTTAATGCATTTTGCGTGGATAGGCTATAAATTCACAGAAATTCTTCCCCAAAATCGGCATTGTTTGATTTTGTATTCGCTTTGTATTCCTTTCTTCGTGATGGCGTTTTGCCCAAATATTGGTAAATTGCGGTTGACATATTTATCCTTAAAAGAAAAAATTGGAAACGTTGGAAACAAAAAAATTGTAGCAACACAGCAATAGCGTATTTATTTGTGCTACTTTTTCCAGATCAAGTAGAAGCATAAAATTGAAATTTTGCATGTGAAGATTTGTAGAATTTTAATAATAAAAATACACACTAAGTTTTGACGCCTAAGGTGTTTTTCAGAAGGGTACACTCTACAATTGGACATGGAGGACAATCTGATGCAGATTATTACAGATGTAAACGGGAAAAATTGACTGAACAAGTAAAATTATCGCTGAAAATTCACAAAAAACGTGAAAAATGAGTAAGGCTTTTTGTATTAGGTGTGGCAAACTAATGGCACCGAAGTTGTGTAATTGTTTTAAAAATGATACCTTTCTAGCCGGGTGGGTAGCAGGTTCTCTATTAACGCTAAATTGATTTTCCTTTTCCATGGCCAAAAACACCCAAATTTTCTACCCCGGGGTGTTTTCATTGTTTTCAACTTGTCTCAGCTAGCAGTGTTTTGAAATAGAATGGAAGTCGCGTGAAAAGCTCAAAATTCTTGAGCATCATGATGAAAAAACTGAACCGTTATCAAACCAAACTCAAAGAATCGTTTATATTCTATTCACAAACATGATACATTTAGCCAGCCTCTGTTAAGCTTAATTAATTTTGAAAGCGAGCAGAGCAAACTATGCTGGAATCCAATTTAGATATGACGGCACGAACCGATTTTATTGAACGCGCAAATCAGTTTTTAATTCAATAAAAGAAAATGAAAATGGTGATTTTTTTGCACGGATTGTAAGCGTCAAGAACGCAGTTGGAAACTTATATGTTTCGCTTTCTTCAGTAGATATGATCAGAGCTGTTAGAGTTTTAATCAAATTTGGACGCAACATAAGGTAACTTGAGTCGTGGAAAACACAACACAACGCCCAACTTTACATAGAACGATAATTGCCACCGGTAATAGATAAACATAAAATTTGGGGCTAAAAAATCAAAAGAAGAGTTTTCTACTAAGTGTTTTTTGCATATTCTAAAATAAAATGATGGTAAGAAGGCAAGGTTAACTAAAGAAATAGGTTATTACAGTTTATGTTTGTTAACAAATTGCAAATGAGTCAGCGGGAGTTATGTTAGTTATGAGCTCGGATGGCCGTTGTTAAATTCGCTAAAATTATTTTGTCTTTAAAATAATAAATCGTAAAAAATATACAAAACATAATAACTGAAACTGCGAATTTACCTTCAGAGGATTCTGTTTCGCTAGAAGAGTCACCCGGAGAATCACAGCCATCTTTAGAATTTTCTTGTGAAACGATCACATCCTCATCAATTTTTGTCGGGGAAATTCCAGAGGTTTCATTTTCGATCGAAGAGCAGTTTTGTTTTTCTAAACCAGCAGACAAAACCAAATAGGCACATTATTGAATTCTAAACATATACAAATTAAATCAACTATGGATCACAGTCGAATAGAGAAGACTTTGAAAATTCATCTCTGTAACACTGACACATTAGTTAAATTACGTATGGGACAGAAGCGCAGCACGTAATCTGCTCTGAAGAAAGAGAAAGGAGATCTACGATGCGTAACAAACGGGTACCGGGCAACGTTAATTGGAAAATGCACAAACCATAACAAAGAGGCGAACCCTGAAAAATCACAACCAGCTATTTACCTTGCCCCTTGCTTGTCTCGACACCCTGCGGAGAATCCTCACTGGCAACTACAGCAGGCTTCGTGCGGACCAGAAAAGCTCTTGGCATTTTGATTTAGCTTCGTTCTCTGCTCTTCGTCAGTTCTGGATAAGGATGGCAGTGGAGCTGACTTGTGCGGGTTTATCCGGGTGTGTTGCTAATAGCAGGTCTTGCAGACGAAATCACACAAGGCCTGCTTGCGATAAATAGTTGATGCGCCCGAGGGAATTAAGATTCAGAGATAAGTTGAACTTCGCAACCTCACCTGACAGCATTCAGACAGGTGATTAGAGCTTGCAAATTGTCCAAAATTTTGTGCGGTTTTATCTGTGCCCACCTGCCCAATTACTATGCGCTTGGAGGCTTGTAAATTGAGTTGCCATTTACTTAACAGTGCGTAGTCATAACAGTGACACCTTATAAACTGTTCATGGCGGGAATTCTGATGTTTACGCCCAACTGCCTGGGGATGACCAACAACATGTCATAAAGTGTCAGATTTTCAACTTCCGTTGGATTCATTTCTAAACAAAGCTTGTTTGTTTTGCTCCACTATAAATATGTTCTTGCGCGAGAGTCTTTGTTGTGCAAATCATGGCCCAGGATGGCGTATTTAATAATTAATTAAACAGCACTCGATCATGAAATGGTAAGAGAAACCGCGAATTTCGCAACCTAGGAAAATGCGTGATTATTCCGGTGCTAAATGTATTTACGTTTGAATGATCCATGCGTTTTAGAACTAGGATTAAATTTTTCAAGAGTTCTTTAGTGAGTGAATGCATCAGGTTTTGCAAGGGGAAGTCCTATTTAGTTAGCTTTCCCTAGTTCCAAGGTAAATAACAATGACAACTTCTCGGCAAGTGTAAGCATGTTTCATTTTTCGACAGAATTTGGCAAACTCTTTTCTAATGAGAGAAAGGGAAATATTTGAACCAATCAAAATGCGTGCACGTACTCTTTCCTTTTTAACGCCCTAATTCGGACGTTGTCACGTCATTTGGTAACAACTATTTGCTCCTTATTCATATTGAGATTGAATTCCGGTTCTATTATGAGACCCAAGTCACGTTCAACCAAACAACTGCTGTACTTAATATTAAGGAGACTTTATTGCCCTAGTTAAATCAGACCATTTCTCGGGTAATAGTCAACATATTCGACTCGACTTATTCCATCTTATTACTAGCTGACAGTTGTGAACTGAAAACAGTCCTTTATTCAGTATGGGTCTTCAAGAACTAAGTTGGATACTCTAACCACCGAGCTACAGCTGAAACTCGTGTCGAGGTCATTAATTATAGTATGTGGGTGCCAGTGTAACATACTTCGAGCATCAGTATAAATTAATGTGGAAAGCTTCCAGTGGGGTGGTAAAGAGAACGACGGTTAAGTAAACGTTTAGTTTGCTTTCAGTACCTGGAATATTTGGATGTTTCGTCCTTATTTGTTTGTTTGTCTCAGTTCCTCTGTTTTGCTTATCTAGCTTGGCACTTTTAATCGTTATTTGCCAAATCTCTCAGCTGTAAAAATATCTGCGGCTTAAAACTGCTAAATGTCTTATCTGTTATTGCCTCTTTCCTGATTTTGGCATTATTTCTCAGCTACTAAGTGAAACCAAACATTGTACTCAAAACTTCTACACAGTTATTCAATTAGTAGTTTTTGAAACCTTTATTTCGCAGCGGAAGTTGCAGTTTTGGTTAAATATCAGGTTTGAGTTACAATGACCGATTCAGATCAGTGGTCAAACTGAAAGAGAAAAATCAACTGCACAAAAACATGAAGTAGTAGATGCATGCTCGTTGCTAGCATTGAACTCTATCATTTATTCTATTCTTGCTATTTTAGCTTTTTAAAGAATGTCTTCTGAATTAATATCGACTGATGCATGTCTATTACTTTGTTAGCATTCTCACGCCTAAACTATAGTTATTCATTACGTGTATGTGTGATAATTCGTGACGTAACTAAATCGAGTACCCGTTATGAAATGCAAGCTAACGGATGAAGTCAACTTACTTCCCACGTACCAGCAATATCCGCTCGACTAACCAGTATTCGCATCAGTGTTGATATAAATAACATTAATTACATTTACCTTTCAATGCCTTAGTAATAACATTCTGATTTTGAAACAATAAATCATTTCACATCGGTAGACTCGCTCAGTGATATTTGGATTGGCTTCCTGAATGTTACCAAAAAAGGGTTGGTTATTTGTTTTGTTACCAAAAAGGGGTGGTTATTTCATACGGTTATTTTATAGAAAATTTCCATTCAACTTCGTGGCTGTCGGACGGCAAATGTTGTCAAAAAGGGTGATTACTTAATTATTTACTTCTTGTGCTCAACGCCATTGTGTCTTCGTGCACGTAACTATGAGTGCATCCTATATTTTTCTATTGCTGGTATACCGGTCAGCTTTATTTTTACTATATAAAACTTCGAATTCAGACATAAACGTGCAATAAGCTAGTTATTAACTTGGTTACGTGTGTGATAATTCGTGACGTAACTTAATCGAGTTCCCGTTATATCAAATGCTAGCTAACGGATGGAGTTAGCTTGCTTCCCACGTACCAGCAATATCCGCTCGACTAACCAGGGTGAAGTTGCAAAGATCGGAGCCTTTTTTTTTCATTTTTCACTTAAACTGAACTAAAATAAACCTGGCTGACTAAAACGCACGTAAATAGATCATCCCATTAACGAAGCAGTCGAAACTCGAGCCAAAAAATACGACTGCCAAGCACGTTAAAAAACGATTGGTTTGGTGTTCTTCTTATTTGCTAAACAAACATCATTTTCTATTTTTAATTTGCAGATTGGTAAAAACACTTTGCAAGACGGCTATTTAATTATATTGTTTATGCTTGAGTCGTAGAACTTCTGGAAAAAAGTCAAATCAAACCAAACACACAGTTTCTGTTAATCGAAAATCGCTTGTCTTTATTTTATCATGACCACACGGCTGGTAAATAGTTTACATTGTATTAACGGCGCCTACGGAGCGTATTTTTAAGTGCGGGGGGTGGATACAAAATTGATCGCCAAAGTGTGAGCCAACTTGGAGGATCTGGAGGCATGGCCCCCGTGAAAATTTCGAAAGTACGATCTTCGGAAATGGCTAGAAATGTATTTAAAACAGCCCAGGATGGCGAAAATGATCAATTTATAACAACTACAGCAAATACTTACACTCATTCTACAAAATTGCATTTATATAGATGACAACAGCCACCCGAGGCACGTTTAAACACATACAATTGTACATGTAGACAGACAGCAGTGCAATACCGACTTCAGTTCAGGGAAAACCTACAGAGTACTGAAACATCTTAGTAAGTAATTTGGAATCGTTTTACTTAATTATTTTTCGCTGCATAAACAAGTGGGAGAGGGTATGCTGAAGCTCCCAAGTCCATCACCCTGCTCGGTTCGTAGATAATAGTAATCGAAATGCACCAATCATAACCACACCTTAAAAGGCTGTCACGAAATGACAAGATATTTATGGCAGCTTTAAGTTGCGAGCTACTCCAGATTTTATTCAAGCATAGTCTTCATTTAATCTGCTATATCTGCTACATACAGTTTATGCTTTTCAGCGTTTAAAGTTGAAGAGAAGTAACAATTTCTATGTCTAAATTATTAAAAATGTTTCATAAGGTCAATCTATGCAGTTCACATTTTGATTATATTCGTGCAGACACCAACAACAGTATATTTTGAAGGACTTCCCTCATTCAGACAATTGCACTAAAAAGACAGACCACTGAAACTCCAGGACTCTAGTCATCATTTGCAATGCCATAACGTTTCCTCGCCGGACGTTGCCACTCCAGTCACTAGCTTTGGAGAATTGTTAATTTGGTGGGGAAGAAATGAAGATAGTCTGATCAAAACAAAACTCTTCGAAAGTCTTGTTGCTGCCATAACAACCACTTCGGTGAACATGATTGTGCCTTCTTAAATCTACTTTGCGGTAGAAAGCTCTTCCGCACTTCTGACAAGCGAACGGTTTGAATCCAAGATGCTTACGGCTATGCGTAATAAGATTGGAAGATTGGCTGAAGCACTTGCCACAGTGGCGACATTTGTGAGGCTTTTCTCCTGTGTGCACGAGCATGTGTTTCTTCATGTCCGACTTCTGATGAAATCTCTTCCCGCAGTAATCACACGAGAAAGGTCTGATATCGGCATGAATCAGCATGTGTGTAGATAAGGTCGAGGAGCGTTTGAAATGCTTTCCGCAAGTTTTGCACTCGAATATCTTTACAGTGGAATGGGTTTTTCTATGCTGTGCAAGACTCACATAATGGCTGAACGTTTTGCTGCAAGTGACACATCCGTACGGTCGGCTTCCCGCGTGTGAGCGCCGCACGTGCACCTCCAGACCGTGCGGCGTGCAAAACAGTTTCTGGCACGTGTTACAGGTGAACGTCTCGTCACTGTTGCCGGTTGGCTGCAGGCTGATTGCAGGTTGTAGCTTTCTGGTTTCCTCGATTTTCACATCTTCATGGGTGAATGTGATTTTCATGACATCTATTAAAGGTTTAGTTCCAGAAATCCCGCTGCTTTTTGAACTGGGAAAATCTAAGAGTTTTGAAGCATTGTGCTCTGCTATCCAATCTTTCTTTGACACTGGAATGAGAAGGGAATCTTTACTTCCTTGAAGCTTTGTCTCTGTGAAAGCAAAAGTAGGTAGTTTAATATCAAGGGGCCATGACACTCATACGGCAAACTGAGGTTTGCAAATACACCGTTTGTTTGTGTGATGTTGGCAAATTGTTGTGTATGTCAGCAAACTGAGTTTGCGACTTTCCTACACGCCAGATTGTATTTACCAATAGAAGAGTTTGCAAACTTTAGTTCAACATTTAAAGGCGCCTTCATATGCCATCACAGGGATACTTTGAATAAACGAGAAAGGCGCTTTAAGAGTATGAACCTTGTCTTACTGCGCCTTTCAATAACATGCGAAATTTGAGATTCAAATCTCCACCAACGGTTGCGTTATTCCCTGCCGTCAATCATAATTAATACGAAGGCCAGCGGACCATGTAAAAAAGAAACAAACAAAATGGATCGAAATCTACCAATCATAATGCACGGACGTGACCTTTTGAATTCATTGAAGTGAAGATCTGTTTCCTGAGAGGTAAGCTAAGATGATTGACGGCAGTGTAAAACGCAACCGTTGGTGGAAATTTGAATTTCAAATTCCGCATGTTATTGAAAGGCGCAGTAACAAAGAACACAACGAGCACAGTCATCATCTGAACAGGCTAAACGTTTAGCCAGTGGATCTGTTGTCCGAGCCAACAGCCGTAAGCCGCATACATAGTGCGGTCCCACACAAAATACTGACCCATGAAAACCACAAATGAACCAAATTTACAAGTATTTGAACTCTTGTCTGCTCTCAGTTTTTATTCGTAGAGGCACAGTGCCCAAGTAGTTAACATGTCGCGTGGTTTATGTGGTCGTATTGCGCCGGTTTTCTTGGCGAAGAAACTTTTCCCCACGATGTCTTTCCACCCGACCAGTACTGATACTGTAATTCCTCGAATAATAGCCCTCCATCGATTAAATGCCCCTCGAATCGCCTCCCTCGATTAATCGCCCCCTTATCACCTCCCCTTTCTTTTACACCCTCCGGCCCCAGTCGAGTTAAAAATTCACTTCTCATATATTAAGAATAAGGTACTTTTAAAAGTTAAGCCACAGCTTTCAGTTCAGTTCAGTTCCATCGACCTAAGTGACGAGACTTAAGCCGTGCACAAATAATCATTTCCCCCGCGCAGCTTTACGTTCATAGATAAACGGAGATTTTTTAAAACGACCAGCTGTTTCTTTTACATCTTGTGTTAGACTGGGACGATTTTCGCAAAAGTAAACTTGTAGCGGCAAATTCGAGGAAAAGTTGGTAAATAGACTTTTCTAAGTGAAAATTATGCGCTGAACACGAAAATCTTGTTTACCAAGCTAGATTCGGCCATTTAAGCCTCCAAATCAGTCATTTTTATTGGCTTACACAATTCAAGACATAAAAGCGAGGCTAAATGCCCTATCTCCTTACAAAACACTCTTACACGGTTTAAATCTAATGTAAATCAGCAGATGTTACATAAAGTATGTTTTTAAAAATCATTTTGTGTTTACTACATGATGGCCACGTGATCCTCTGATCACGTGACTCTTGAAAACGAGGCTAGAGTTTAGCTTAATATCGTGAAGGAAATTTTATACAAGCCCTCGAAAAAGAGTTAAAAACTGTCATTATTTACTTTTAGAATATGAAAACAGAGCAAGTGAATTAATTTTAAGTTATCGTAACATCCACGATCGGCTTTGGTCACGTGACTTCTACTTAGATTGTCCTCTTGACGGGCCATCCTGAAACGCATGTCGATACTGGTTGTACAAATTGAATAGGAATTGAAGTCATTGACTAAAATCCTGGTTGATATCAGGCTCCCACGGGCCGCTGGCACGTTCAGCATGTCTTGATGTAAGTATCCTCAGAAATCTGCTGCGACAGTATTATTCTTGATATTTGACATCTGCCCCGTCCTACAGAAAGAGAGAAATGGAATTTTTCATCAGATATTAAAAAAAAATAAAAAATAAATAAATGCTCAAAGATGCTAAACCATTTTACTGTACCGTACCATTTAATGCTCTTGGTTTCCGATAGTATTGGCATTATTTTGACAGCAGCTGTCTGTAGTACGTCTGCATTTGTATGCTCCTGTGCACGGCAGTCCAACACGCCGGCAGCTACACATCTTTAAAGTACATCCTGATTTGCAGCCACAGTTAACCATCTCATCGCAGCTTTGAGGTACGGGGGCAAGAGACATCAGCTTTGGCACTAGCTTTCCATTCAGCCTAGTACAACCCGAGCTCTCTGGAACGGGAAGTGTGGAATGTGGAACATGGGCTTGTTTCCAGATCATTGCTTGGTAGTGCGCCCTTTGACTATGTCATCGCACTGCATCGCTCGTCGGAGGAAGAGCTTCTGGTGACCGACATCTAGAAAACAACGTTGCGCGCGCTTCATTACAACTCTCCAGCTCAGTTACACTGTAAATTCGATCGGCAAATGAACTTTTTTCTGTGGAACTGTCCACGGGCCAGTTGCATAAAACTTAACGTCGGACGTAAATGCTAACGTCTGTCATTAAAATAGTAACTTTGACTGGGCTGAACGCCCGACGTTAGCTGTTATGTTTGGCGTAAAGTTTTATGCAACTAGCCCCAGATAGCCACTTCCTAGGTTTCTCAGCAGCATGTGGTGTTCTGTGAACGTCTTCCAAGACGTTTTCTTGCTATGGCCAGCAAAGTAGGAGACGGTATCACAGGTCCGTTATTGAGTGAAAGGAGAGAATGCTTTCCACCTCAGGTATTGTTTGCTTTAGATTCTCTCAAATTGTATGGATTGGCAGATACTTGGGCTTCTCAGACGTTCCAGCTCTCATCCATAACTGCGTGCATCTCATTCTGTCCAGGTGCGAAACTAGAAGGATAAATACGTCCGTGTCTTGACTTGCGACGACAATGCACTCTGCATTTGAGTGTACACAGTGGAGAATCATTTGAGTGTCGGCCTCTTCATGGAAACCTTTAAGAGCACTGGTGTCGATGTTTGGGCGGGAACACTTGACTGTATCTTCTTCCTTGAATCCGCCGCCAACAATGATGAGTTAAATCGTCGAGGTGAACCTTTCACGACCCAATTTCCTTTGTCAGACTCTGTTTGGACCTCTTCTGGAAGCTGCATCTTGCCAAAGGCGTAAAGGTGTAAGCCCCAATTCCCCTCCCTTTGAGCTCTGATGAACAGGAATAGGATGCAGACCATATCCATGTACTGCAACCAGAAGTATCGTTTCGTTAGTAATATTCATTCATTAGGATTCTTCTCCTTCTTCACGGCGATGAATGGTGAAAGTTGGTTGTGGTATCTATCAGATGCCAACAGGTCAAGCAGGTTCACTCCCTCCTCATTGGACTGGATAGAGTTCTGAAGACTTTGGATCAGTTCGTTGTCGTTCTCTTCTTTGTAGATTAAAACTTGCAGCAAAAGCAGTTGCCGTATTGTTTAAAGAGTGATCTTGTGAACTCGAGTAGCCTTGTTGTAGTCTTTGCCTGCGAGTGTGCGCTCTACGGTTCGTGGACCTAAGATACCGCTTTCTATCCAGATGGTCAGAAGTCCCGAGTCTTGGATGTGCTGGCCTAGTACCTTTAAAAAATTCATGGATGTGTGAAGTCTCCCAGGTCGAGGAATGAGAACTTCGTTGTACTCTGGTACGACCCATTTCAGTTCCATGAATATTGGGAAAAGAGCTTGATCAACCGTCAAAACAACGTGCTTCTGATTGAACGATTCAGCAACTTCTATGATTCGTTGTACGATTGTGTTTAAAGTGTCAACATCATGCTCTGGAGCCAATACAATTGGCATATACCCAACTGTACTTACTTCAGGGTTTATCTCAGAATGTGCTTCTTTGAAGCTTGTCCAACCAGACTTGGGATTTTCATTTTGTCGTTCGAGGAAAAACGCCATATCTTTTGCTTCTGCCTTTAAAACCGTTGGGCAATCTTTAATAGATTGGTTAAACCATTCCTCTTTAACTCCTTTGAACTGCGGTTCGGATGTACCTTCTCTGATGTACGCAGGCAAGATAGCGTTCATCTCATCTGGGACTTTGAGGGTCGCACTCTTTGTCGGTGGTATGTTCTGGAGGATGCTAACTGAATCTGGACCTCTCTGCCAGGCTGTATACTGTGTTGCATGAAATGTGTCTTTCCCGTCGAGTGTTTCCTCGTTGATGTCTATGTTGTCGGCAGTGAAATGAATAAAGCGTCCTTCGGCTAGATTTGAAGGGATCACTGTTCCATTTTCATGGTTCATTGGTGAAAGTGTATGCTTGGCGAGTGCAGTATCGACTCGACGAAAGTCCAAGTCCAAGTAGCTAATTACATGACCAGCATTATGAAACAATTGTACCAATTTCTTCGATCGTGTCGCCTGATGACGACTACAGCCAAGATCGATGTGTTTAGGTGTCCACCTCCATGTGTCGGCTGCCCTAGTATATCAGAGCGAAGCTTCAATGCTACATGCACCATGGAAAGAAAATCATCTTTTTCGTCAGGTTGATAAACGGGGATAGCAGGCTCTGACTTAATTTGCTGATTCAAAAGTTGTGCGACGGGAATATGGCAGAATTTAATAGGCACTGTTTGGCGCTCAGAAATCGCTTCGTTACGAAGAAAAACAAACTCATAAACGTCTGCAACATGTGGTGCGATATATTACTTGAATGTGGTCATCCGATTTTGAAATGAGGGTGGGATGTCAATGGCTTGTTCCGTAGCTAGGGAGCAGTAACGGAGCCACACCTCCTTAAGCTCCAAAATATGGCCTTGCTCTGCAGACTGTTTTAACTCATTGATAAGCCACAACAACACTGTTCCACTATCATCTTTTGCCACATTACTTGACCGAGATGCATTTCTCAGGAATTTTTTATAGCAATTTGGGTGACATTTGCCCTCAGCGGCGATCAGGTCATTTACACTAGCCAAACGCAAGGAAAGACTGTGCTCGCACTTTGCTCCCTCAAGGATCTGTTGACTCATTTTAAAAGTTGTTACTGGCGTTTCTTCGTGTTGACAAAACATGCATAGTTTCCAATCGATTATTGAATGAAAGAGTCTTACTGTCAAGCAAAAGATTAGAACGTATTGATTTTTCTACTTTAGAAGTCTTAAAATTGGCGGCTAATAAGTTTGTTTTTCGATTCCGATCCGTTTATTCAATTTTGCTATTACAGCGCGATTCCATCACGCATCAGACCGTAAAGCAATTAAATGAGTTTGCTCTAGGCGTGGCCCAATAAATAAGTGAAATAAAACAAAGCATTTTTTTTAAAAACTCTTTTTTCGCCAAATTAGAAGGTACAAGTTAAAAAGGAACTTTAGAGTTAAATGTTAAAGCTCAAATTTTAAAGAAAGAAGTATTTTCTTAAGGTTACAGTGTACCTTCGGGGGTGTCTCCAGTATAACAGCTCTAGCGTCTTAAGATTACATTTAATATACCTAAACCCAGATATCAAATTAAAGCTTATAGAGCTGGCTATCTGAATATGGAAACCATTTGGTAATGAAATGAATTGTCGAATTTTTTACGACGTCTAAATTCGAACGTCCGAATCAGCTTTAAAACGCTATAACTCAAAGCGATTATTATATTTTGCTAATTTGATTTGTTCTCGGGTTTCCGGACATGAAGCGCTAGAAACACGTGTCGGCGATTTTCCATATTCAATTGCAGTGAAAAGTTACAGAATATTTTCGAAAAGGGGAGAAAAAAAATTGGAATGATCGCACGGAAATGCCTCTTGACGAAAAAGTTTTCGGAATTAAAAAATTCGCCGACACGTTTTTGTTGATTATATGTTAGCCTAGCTTCTGTCCAAATTTAAGGAAAATCGAACAAATTCCCTTTGAGTTGTAGCTCTTTAAAGTGTCCCCAACAAGCGAAAAATTAACTTTGAGAAAACGGCGCTTAAAGAAACATATCGCTTAATAAACAAACTCCGCCCACAAAAGTTACACCGTCATTTCTCCGTCAATTTTCACTATTTTTCGATATTTTTTTTTTGGATGAAAGTTCATTCTGTAAACTTTATTTTAACGCCCAAAAAAAATTTTCAATAAATTTTCGATCTGAAGGTACACTGTAACCTTAATTCAAGTTATGGTAGCCATGGTAGACGTGTACAATGAAACAAATGAGGCCTACAGACGACAATTTTCAATCTGCCGTGTCTAAATTGAACAGCCACTATAAAATTATACTTTAAAGACTGAGAAAATTATAATAAACCGTATTGAAAAAAAAATAGTTTCGAAACTAGTTTTTGAAACAGCAAAACACTTTGGCCTCGTTTCCATGCCCGGTATTTGGTTCCGTATATTTAAAGCCGGATTTTGATAATAATACTCAAAATCAAGCTTGGTAAACAAGATTTTCGTGTTCAGCGCATAATTTTCACTTAGAAAAGTCTGTTTACCAACTTTTCCTCGAGTTTGCCGCTAGAAGTTTTAAAAGCAGCCTTTTCTTAAAAGTTGTCCCAGTCTATGTTAGTTAATCAACACCTCGGTAATATTCAATCTATGTCAATGATGACTGAGAGCCATACGTTTTATGATAGATTATCTTCAAGTCAGTTAACTTAGCGGCAAGGAGCAGTCAATGCTCTGTTATAATAGACTAAAGTCGCTAGAATGACAACTGTCCGAACTTATGGTGGAAGGGAAAATAGATGAGAAGTTGTCAATGAAAGAAACTGACAAAAAAAATTGAACTCGATTTTTTTTAAGCCAAATATATGATAATCTAGGAGCTTTTTGAAAAGATGGGGTAATACTAAGGTAGCCTCAGTGCAAAGGATTGGACGAAGCAGGTGGCTATAATGGTATTAAATGGTGATTTGATTCGGCTCCTGCAGATGAAGCAACATAAGAGCCTGTCTAAAATCCCCTGGTTGGGGCACTTGTCCATACTAGAATCCCTCATTAGCATTGTTCAGGTCGTCGGTGCTAATATACCGTATTTTCTTGAATAATAGCCGGGGGCGGTTATTATATTTTTTCGCTCCAAAAGGGGGGCGATTATTCTAGGGGAGGTGATCAATCGAGGGGGGGGGGGGGGGGGGGGGGGCGTGGATTATTCGAGGGGGTGATTATTTCAAATGTTTCTCGCTGGAAGGCCTAAGTAAGCGTGCTAATGTGCTAATTAGAGAGCTCCAAGAAATAAAGGTAAGCGTCAAATACACGAACGTCACTGTAGAAAATATCCTGGAAACCTGTGTTTTGTGACCTTTCCGTAATGGTAACGATTGTTTCCTAATTTTCGCGCGTACTTAATTTCGCGAAAGTACTGGAGCCGAATTTCGCGAGTATTAATTTTCGCGATTGCAAGGAAAATTAGAACAAAAGTGTGCTAAATTTCGTGATTTCGTTAGTGTTTTGTCTTGTTTTGTCGGTGTCAGTCGCTAAATAACAAGGACATATACTGGAAAAATACAAGGGTCTGGTTCATTCTAACTACAAGGAGCCTATAAATGGAGACTTTGATGACTGCACTAAAGAGGTTTTGGCCGAATTACAAGTTGAAGAAAGCAGCGAATTAGAGGAAGAGTCCTTGCCGAAGACCGGAAAGACGTTTTCAAGGACAGACACTTAGAGTTTTAATTCAGAACAATTCATCTCAAGGCCCGGACTAAGAACATTTAAAATTCTTATTGTTTTGTTATATATTATGGTATTAAATTTCGCGTGTTTAAATTTCGCGCAATCTTTTGTTCGCGCGTATTAAATTTCGCGAATTTTTTTAAAATCGCGAAAATTAGTAAGAATAAGGTAGTTTAGAAGTTTCCATTTTTCATGAAACGAAAACCTATAATATTAGTGTGAATGGGGCCAAACTGATTCCAAGGTGAGTTTCAAAGGTCCAATACTCAAACTTCCAATAGTGTTACCCTCCTAGGGCGAGAGCATGAATATGTGATTGTCTTAAACCGGTGAAAACTGATTAAATCAGTGTGTTTTACCTGAGGCTTTTTTTGCAATCAGGACGAATATCGGCTTATCGCTGCAAGGAAAGTGCATCATTTTGGATCATGATCTACTAAGATTCGCTTTTAATTTGGTTTAATAATACTACCTCGGTTTCTAAACTTGATCATATTAATTTTCCTCCTCGTATGGACGGCAAACGAAACAAGAATGTTTGGAAATGGATTTATGAAGTCAGTTTCAAAGACATTCATGCCTCTTTTCAGTAACTGAATCAGTGTCACTCAGTGTTGTTCGAACGCCATGGTTTCAACTCAGTAGCCTACTCCATTAAAAGACCACATTACATGGCACAGGCTTGAAACAGCTGTCAGCAGCGACAACGCCTAAATGCAATCTGATTCTCAGCTCTTGTAAAGTGAAAATTTATTCATTTACAACAAGTACTTCGCTAAGCCTCGTGCGCAATATCACAAAGGGGACTAGGTGAATTTGCGATTTAATCATGTTTGGCGACTGTATGAATGGAACAGGTGAAGATACCTTATGTTTCCTTATCAATCACTCACTATTTACCCGGGGAAGTTAACTTATTATGTATTTTTCAACCGAAAGTATATTCAACGAATCCCAGTCCTTCAATTCGTTTTAAAACCTTTTTGTCTTCAGCCGAAAACTAGAACAATTGTTTTCGCTCGGTCGGCTGCTTAAAAAGACTGTAATTCATGTTCGTGTCAACCAAACAGGTAAATATCGGCGTATATTGCCCTCCTGCAGATTAAAATCTTCAATAGTACCGGAACTTTTCCAACTGTGTGAGAGCAAACACTGAAGCAGAATTTTCTTTATGAAGCCAGCCATTGTCGTAAAAATGAGAGACACTTTTCACCTCTCTTAGCTGTTTTGTTTGCTTTAGCGTGGTTGAATGAAGAAAATCTCATATCCGGATTGAGACAAATCATCCTTTGGAGTGTGCGTCCAAAACTGTGATTTTGTAGGAAATCACAATACTCAGGAAATCAAATTTTTTCAGTTTTCTCGGTCGGGTGTAAACCAAACAAAAGACAAATTCAAAGAAATACCAAAACCTTATCAGGAAAAACAATGAATTATTAAGCACACAGTACAGAAAAAAAACTTGGGAAATTACTATTTTTTCATGTTTTGGGGCGTTTTTTTTTTCTGGCGTTGCAACCATTTCTTTTCTTGTTTTTTTTTTTTATATCAAATTTACAAAATCTTCTCAGACTTACAGCCCTAAAAGTTACAAAGAAAAAACTTGTGACGATTTTTTTTTTCATTTACGTAAAAAAAAAAAAATTAAGGCACCACGCAGGTCGCTCCACCATGCGACATGTAACAAACCCACTTAAATTACAAAATTATTCCTTTTCTTTTCTTTGCCGAGTTCTTCTTATGAAATTTCGCAATTAATGACTATACTTTCAGAGTATTTATACGCTCTTCGAGGTTGCGAATTAAAACTCCCTCAACTACGCCCCAAAATTAGAAAAATACGTTTATTTTTAAGGAAACGTGCACTGATAGATTATGTAAAAGTTATTTTCGGTACTTAGTAAAATGAAGGAAGATTATTAAGTTTTATACTACAAAAAATACAGCTCCAAGGTTAAGGAACTTAATTCTAACCTTGACTCATCTTGTGAGCTTCTTCAACGCTGGATCCTTTACGCAATCGAACCAGAAATGATTTCGGCATGATGTGTTAAATCTTCAGATGAATAAGTTGCTTTTTGACTTTCTTCTTTCCAGTCTTTCTGACGGATAAATTGCGGAAGTATTGGTTGGTCACCTTATGTCTGTTCACCTTGTGGGCCTTCTTGACGGATTTTGAAGGTTTTTGAAGCAGGCTATCAAATTTATTTCAATCAATCACTGAGAGCAAATGTTACAGTAATTAAACACATCAGCTGAACACCTTCTGCGTTTAGTCCGGCTTGATTTCTGTGCTTCAATTCTATTGGCTACGGCGTCACTGATTGTACCATGGTAATGAACTACACGCAACTGATTTGCGACTTATTTCGTTAAAGAGAGGAAATTGAAAACGAACTTGATTATTAAGATTAGCAACAAAGTAAGCCCAATTGTGATTAAAATTCTCTTTGGACAAACGTTTTAAACAAAAGTTACCGTACGTTTTGCAACCAAGTGATCGTTTCGTAACATGTTCGCGTGTTGTAATGTAGATTATCTTTTGAACACGCTGTGCTTAACAAATCAAATTTCCATAAGAAAACTAAATATATTGCAACGAGTTTTGGTTTGACTGCAGAGTGTAATTTTGCCATTGAATTAAGTGTATGATTCTAATGAAACTTGTTAAAGGAATCCTGTAGTGACAAGGCTTACGCCTGAATTAAAATCAATTATATTTCAATATGAATCTTGTTTCATTCATTAATTTCTTTAGTTTTCTTTATGGTTAGAAGCATGAATACTAAAAATAATTTTAGAAAATGTATTCAGAGAACAAATGAAGGAAAACTTAAACTTGATGCTTTTGTGATTCAATTGTTTAAAGGTAAAATTTTGCTAAGCGTGTTTGCAAATGAAAAAACGTAGAGGACTTTAAGATTCACAATGCCTCTATACTTCACCGCGTTTAATTTACCTTACGCCTTGCAGACAAAAAGAAATTTAATTGTTTCATTAAAGCCATTAGTTTTATCTGCACTTTAAGAGCGTGTGGGTTTATATCTGATAAAAAATTGACTCGCTGAACAAAGCGATATAAATCTAATTCATAATTCCTATTTCACGCGCTTACAAACGACAATGCCTCAAGGCAAAGTCAATTAAAATGATAGAATAATCAAAGATGAGAACACTGGTTTCTTAAAACAATACTTGTGATAATCACAGAGGATGTTTTTATGGCGTGTTGACGCCACATTTTTTCCCAAGCATAGTATTGATATAGGCAGTAATGAATCTGTGAACAGAATATCTGTGATATATGTAAACAGACTTTTATCTCTGTTTTACAATCCCTTTCCGTATTATTTAAAATGCGTGAATTATATCAGCCGCTAAGTGGCATTTTCCTATTGTGATTTTTCCCTTGCGGAGTTAAAGTTAAAAAATTCATGCCATGCTTTTGAACTTACACAATCGTGTAAATTTCTGTATCAGTGGTATATTGACAAGTGATTTAATTGCACGCAATGAAATTTTCAGCTTGTTAATATTTGTTGAGTAGATATATAGCGCAAATTAAATAACGCGCAATAAATATATTTCCTGTTGAACACCGGTTAGTGAAAACCTAATTGGAAACAAACTACTCTTGGCTTTAAAATTTCAAAATGTATAATTTGGAAAAAATATCAGAGATGAAAACCGACAGGGTCGGTTTTGTTCCATTTTTTGGGAGTTGAACGAGCATCAACTTGTGTAATTCATCCCAAAATAAGTGTATTTATTATTACAGACAGATTCATTAGGCTTCACATGGGGGATAATGAATTAGAAAACTGAAATATTATTAAAAGATAACTTGCTGCAATCAAACGAAATGAAAATTCTATACAATTTTGTTTTTTCTCTTCCGTGAGTATATCATATGTTAATTTTTCTCTGGTGAAGTAACAAAGGGCAGAGTTTGGTCATGTTGTATGTAAACAGTATTAAAAACTCAAGAAAGATTTCTACTACAGTGTAGAAGAAGCACACGCGTTAGTTGATAGTCTGAATTTTAGTAGTGAGTGAGACTGAATTACAGACAGCTGAAAGTCAATATAGTTAGTTTAAAAATGTATATTATCAATTCCCTAAGAAATTTTCAAACTTTTGACTCAGCTAAGTATCCAGTTAACTGACAGAGTTTCTTAATTCTCAATTCTCTTCTCAATGTGGTCATGTCCCGGTTTAGCGGTTTACTTGGAAATTCAAATATATAAATGCCGTTCCTGAATTTTTCGCTCGAAAACGTAACATCCTAACATATAAGATCAAAGATACAACTGAATAAAATTAAAGAGATCGATCATAGCTTTTTTTAATTATGTTATCAAACATTGTTTCTCCAATTCGCCCTCTGAAATCCAGTGGAACAAAAAACACAGTTTTGTAGTATCTTAGAAACTACCGTTGAGTATAAAGGGAAACGACCCTGATATAAAACGAGCTTCTTATAGCTTTCTGTTGTTAGTATCATAAAACCTTTTTGCAATTACCACGTTGTCCTGATAACCCATGATGCACTCGACACCGTGAAATAATCTATTATGAATTCTAAGTTCTCAATTAAAATTTCGTGGACTCGGCAGACAGTTTGCCAGATTGCATAGTTTACAGTAAAACAGCCTTCGTTTCTCAGCTGAAAGCGAAAATTGTACGCGTTTCTCCAGACTCTAAGACTCCTTTGTTGCTTTCGTCACCAGACCCCTTGGAGTGGTAATTCTCGGAGGAACACATGGAATCATACAGTTTTTTAGCGAATGATTCACGCTTCAACATCGTTAAACATTTGTTGAACGATGTTCCAAATTGCTGAATGAATTCGAACAGAAAAAGCACTGAAGATTTGTAATAGCCTGTTTCTATTTTCGTTCGACCACGTTCAAAATGTTGATTGGCCTATTTCAACATTCAACATAGCTGTACACTTGTTCAACTGTTGAGACTGATACTTTCGCTTATTCAATGAAATGCAACCCCGATAAAAAAAACCATCATTGTCAGATGCCAAATTTGTGGTATATCATAGTTAAATACCTATGTTTCAAACCTCCTCGCTGAACGTCAGTTTTGATTTCATATTGTATCCCTTTGGTCCAAAAACTTCACAAAATAGAACTCTAGTTTTTGACATCAAAATGCTACGTTACTGACATATGGACAGATATTTCAATGAAACAATCCGTTAGTGTCTTATTCTAAAAGCGGTTATTTTGTAAGCCTTTCTTTTTCAGGTTTTCGTCTGGGGTTATCTAAGCTATGACGAAAATCGTCGTCATGGTTCACGACAATTCTCTTGTAACTTATTCACTTCTTTATTGTGTCTGAAAGGATATTTTGCACCTATCTTTAAAATAGCACGTACCTTAAATATTTCAGATGTCCGATTATGTATTATGTACGGTTTTAATCCAGCGTTTTGGTTTTGCTCTTTCTAGACAATTTATTAATGCGCGATAGACATAAAACGGTTTGCCACACCTCATCCCAACTACAAAACCGTTGAAACTTATTCGCTCAGCATGAAGCGAATGGTAATTAAACTTCTCCTTTTAACGAAAGTACTTCAATTCTCTACCAAACTTATGCCAAAAAACGGATGGCTTTAATAGTTTTAAGCAGTTTTAAACGCATCCTAAAAGTTGTGACGAGTGAAGCGTGTTACTGAATATCAAGAAATAGTTCACATATTTGAAGATGAATATACAACTGAAGAAAGTATGTACTATACACGCAATTTTCAGACCTACTCCCCACTGTCAGCTAGACAACAAAGTTGTCATTTCTGCTTTTCTTGAGTTTAGATAACGGTTTTGTTTAATTTAGTTTATTTAGTTGATTGTGACTTATGCTACGCGTACGTTTGCGTTAACAATGACGAATACAGAGCAGTCATGCGAAAAAGTGGCGATAAAGATAGAGCGATAAAATGAAAAATGAGCTCGGTTTATTCCTTTACTAAACTGTCTAGCTTCAATCTCATTATTGATCTGTGCAGCTTACTAGCTGATTTTTGTGATAGACAAACAGTTTCCTTTCATGTCATTTCTACGGTGGGAAAATGTGCAGTTAAAAACAAAAGCCCATTACAATCTGTCTGAAAGAAGCTCTGAATTTGGATCGCTTGTATGTACCTAGGGCTACAGGTGGTTGAAAACTTTCATTATGAATATATATCAAACATTTTAGCTATGTTGTTAATTGTTATTCCATATACCCAAAATCTAATTGCTTGTTTTTCGTATGGCTTTTTGACAAATGATCAATAACAGCTATAAATAATCAACAAAGCAGAACTCTTTGAAAAACGTGAGGCCTTTGTTACTTCAGTTGACTGAGTTATAGCCAAGGGGCATGTACAGCTGACTCATGGCACGAGTTTGTTTTTTAATCCTGCGGGACTTGACTTAATTAATTTCAACATTATATTCCTATCGGAAAACCGATTCTATATCGTTTATGCGCCTATCTCGGAGATTTTTGTACGAAGCCGCCGAGAAAGTGACCGAAAATGTTATATAAATTCCACTCGTTACTTGATTGACTACCAACTTCGAAACCAACGGTCTAGAAAATACTAAGTTGTGCTTCCGTAGCAATTGTGGTGGCTTTGTTTGAGTTTAATTCTAGTAAGGTCTAAGTTTACCTGCATCCAATTGTGTATTAAGTGTCGTGCTTTTAGTGGCGTCTTATTATATAAAGACAGGACAAGCGCTGTTATTGGCAAACGTTGCTGTCATTTGGGACACAAACGACGCTTCCCTTCAGAAGAAAAGAAGAGCTTGGGCCAAACGAATTTTCACAATGAAGAGAATGGTTATTACTGCTTCTCTATGCCTGTTCCTTGTGATTTCTCTTCAAGATGTAGAACTGAGAAGAATCCAATCACACATTTCGAGAGACGGTTGGCCATCTCAGTGGAAAAAACAATCATCTTTAAGCGACCGTCGACACCTATTGAACAAGCAGGCAGCCAATGAAAATACAAGGTAATAGTTTCTGTTATAAAACTGTTTAGCAGAACATAAAAGAAGTTTCGCGTAAACAGAAAAAGCCCCTTATAGTGTTGTAAACTATTTCTAACAGTTAAAATAGCATCGACCGTTTTCTAGTTGCCGTCTGAAGCACAATTTAGTCATAGGCATCTCTTAGGGAGTCTTTTTTATGAAGTTGGTATGAATTGATAACTTTATATCACGTTATTTCTTTGCATTTTTATGGCGGTTTTAGTTTTATTCTGGGATGAAATGGTTCAAATTTTAGTATCATGATAATGAACGAACGACCACACGGTGTTTATGTCTTTTCGTGGTAGTTATTTTCGATTTCGTACCGGTGTTAGAGTCTGATTACAAGGAGGTAGAGTTACCTAAGCAGCCCGGAGACAAAGTTGTTCCGGGTTTATAAGCAAATTTTTCAGGTAGAGAGACCAAAACTCGCCTACCTGCCGGAAAAAAACTCAAGCGTTAAGCCAGTTAACTCAGTAAATATAACCCTTAACTTACTTGCTTTCGATAATCTTAGCAGTTTTATCACGTAAACAAAGGTTTTTAGTTCAGATATGGATATTAAAGCCAAAGTTGTGGTTCGTACAAAATTTCTTTCAGTCGACTGATTTTGGTAAAAGACATTGTGCTTCAATCTGGTAAATTCCAAACCTCTCTTTAACTTATTTTCAAAGCACGTGGTACTAGCGTGCTTCACTATCTAGTACGTATTACTCGAATAAATAGCCGCCCCCGATACCCCGCCTTAATTTATTGAATGGTCAAACACGAAACAAATACCCCTAGGCATTAAAGGGAGGATTACATTATTCGGTGTTTGTTTTTGGTATTTGTGTATTTGTTGCTTTCTTGATCGTGATCGGCTTCTGTGTAAACGCCTTTTACCTTTATTAACTCCCTCTAAAAGGAACTCAGTATAAAAAAAGCTACAAATATAACAAACATCCAACTAAATAGCCACTGAAATCCCACTTAGTAAAATTGCATTATGAGTTAATAAAAGCCTCAAAGAGTTTACCCTCAATTTACTTCTTATAGCATATCACGATATGGTTCTTCATTTTTCTAGCAAAACATGTTTTAAAACAACAACAAAAATTTGACTTTGCGGAACGAAAACATAATTCCCAATGCTGTCAAACCACCAGTGGAACAATCTCGTGTCCAGGGCCTTCTCGGCTCATAGTGCTCAAAATTGCGAGGCAGGCGAAGAAACCCCTAGACAAAGGGTAAAGTCTTGATTCCATAGCTCAGAAGGAGGTCGGACACCTTATTGAGACTTATATAACGGATTAACTGGTTAGCTTTCAGTTGAGGTTTGGGGTAACAGTTTATATAGTTAAATTTAGGACTAAGCAACCCGAGAAGCTAGGTGGTACAGTGGTACGGTAGGCTAAGTAAGTCTAAGCCTACCTGAGGTCACAGGTTCAACACTGAGTCGGGATTTTAGATTTTCTTTTCTATACTTAAAAATTTATTGAAAATAAAATTGTAAGTGTCGACATTACGTTATATAATTATCAATAGGTGTCCGACCTCCTTCTGAGCTATAGAAGGTAGACTCTACCTAGACAAAGCTGCTAAAATATTCCAAACATCCCGACTTAATTTGTCAAGTTTAACATGATGAAATTTCTTCGTTTCGTTTGAACAAAGGTTTTAGATTGTCACAAAACAAACATGGCTGCAAATCGCTGGAAGTAATCTCGAAAATGCCATTTCATTGTGTGTCACGTGACAAAATACTCCAGAATTCTTGGAGTATCTTAGAAGTCTTGTCGAGGGGTTTCTATACCCACCCCAGCCCACCCCGCCATTTTAAAAACGGAGAAGTCCCTGGGGACGAGGCTGCCAGTGGAAATAAATTAGGAAGGTCGCGTGGAATTTTGGGAAATTATATTAGCGTTGCCTTAATCCATTGCAATAAAGGCAATTCTTTCCAGATGCTTCTTGACTAAACATGTTTATTCTTTATTTTTCTAATTTTGTAGAAAGTTCAATCTTGAAGTTCCCGAAGATGAAGCTGAAGGGCCTCCTTTGAATTTACCCCGTCCAGGGAAATGAACAATTCTTCCCAAATGAGCAAGGTCTTTGGAAGACTTCTTAAGAAAGGATGGCCTTTATGACATTAACCAGTTTTGCATGACGACTGCTGCAGTGTTAAAATGGGAAAGGTTTATTGAATGAGGAAGTTTATTTTAAAGTAAAGCTATTTTTCACAATTTATTTTCGTGCGTTTTCGTAAACTTGCAGCTGTAAGCAAAGTTAGAGAAAAAGAGAAATATATCGTGTAATAATGCAATTTTAGTAAAAAGTGCACAGTAATAAAGGTGTCATCCAATATCACTTAAAATGTGTGTGAAACTTCATTAGCGGGTGGAAAGTTCAAAACACAAATGGAGTATTTGCAGAACACCATCCCCTTGCGGACTTCTGGCGTGTTTTAATTTTATTAAAAGTTTCGATAACTTGTAAGTTTATTGACTGTTGACGTTTTCTGACTGACTGTAGCCGATGATCGTAAGAATGTCAGTCGTATAAACCCGGATGATTGTTTCAGATTTGGCTTTTTATTCATTCTTATCAGTAAAACAACTGTATGGAGACACTCATGAAATGATACTCGTAGATTATCAACTAAAGATGTTTTTAAGACTAGAAGTAAAAACTACAATCCATTCTCATTGTTAAGTTCATATTCATTATTTGATCAACTTGTGTCAAATTTGCACAGCCAAATGACCTTGGAGAGATCTGCACATTGGAGCCCCCCCCCCCCCCCCCCCACTCCCCCCGACAGCTTTTGGAACTTTTATCCTTTGCACTTTTAATGTCAAGTTAATACCTGAATAACAACCTATGCGCTGACAGGTGCAAATTTAAAAGTAGTCTGTGAATACACCCACCTCTAATCACTTCCATAGTTTAGGAGTATACCTAACATGCATGTACGAGGAATGTCTGAGGAATAAGACAATCTAAACGTTTTTCTTTTTTCGTTTTGGACGCGTTTTCTCAATCTAATCATATGTGAGCTAAGTGAACAGTCAGAAACTTTCCGCCTCGACTATCAACTGCCCCTGGGTCTCCGAGGATTGGAGCCTCGTGGTTGAAAATTTTAACTGCATGACTTATAATGCTGTGTTCACACTGAGGGCTAGGCTCGACTACCAGCCGCTGTTCAGGAAACGAGCCCGCGAGACCGGACGAGAGAAAGCGGCGGAAATCGAGCCTAACTGAGGGACGGACCATTATTTTTTGACCGGGGGGGGGGGTGTTGGAAAATTTTCACATGCAACCATTTTTTTTTATATACGGCACCTGATGCAAACAATTTTTTTGTGTCTCCGTCCAACTGCCATACTTTCAGCAAACAATTTTTTCTTTATTTTTTGCTTGCATCAAAATTTTCGAAACACCTCCCCCCCCCCCCCATCCCCTCAAAAAAAATAATGGTCCGTCCCAAAGGAGGATATTACCATCTTCCCGGCATGCACTGCAAGGAAACTATATTATCAAACGGCGCGACGAACCGCAAGCAGCTCATTTTACACAGACGTCGTTGAGGTTGGAGGTCAGTTCGCATAGCGGAAACCTTTCAAAAGAAATCTACGTTAACCTATTTATTCTATTCACCTTTACAGAATATTTTCCATTTCGGGCTTAACTTCCCAGACGGGCCGAATCCCACGATAAGCGTCGCATGGAAGACGCTTGAAATCTCTTCACAGATTCATGGAATCAATAAACCGTCTCGCCATTTCAAAACATTTCAAAGCTTATATTAGAAGAAATATCCGTATATTTGCTTGCGTTGACTTATTGGTGAACAGAGCCGGTGAAATAATTCCCGCTAACTGAAAATATAAAACAACAGCTACTCGCTACCACTCAGATCAGCACGCGACTATCTTGCTGTATTTGTTTACGGTTATAGCTGGTTACATGTTATTTTTAGTTCAAAATCGATCTTCGCTTTTCTCGCTTTTTTCGGACTTTTCTATGGTACGAGCACTAATTATTCAGCTTCATTTCATTTTATATTTTGCTGTGACCAAAATAAAACTCGAATCGGTCCACAAATGCAAATAGATCTTCTCACAAACGACGCGCCACTTGAAGCTTACCGGATGTATAGTCACTTTCAATTCAACGCCGATAAAAACAAACAGCCGCCGAAATAGATCGGCTTTCAACTTCAAAATTTAGAATGAAATCGTGGAGTCAATTGGAGTCAATAAGGTTTTCAAGAAAGTTTATACCTTAAATAACTGGAATTGGGTATTATTTGGCTTTTGACTCGCCTTTTTTGAATCGATCCAACAAATTTAAAATATGCATTACCGATGACCACAAACAGACATGGACGACAATAGTCAAACTACACCACTATAATTTTTTTCAACGGGTCCAATACACTTAAAGAAAAATATTTCCTGGTACATTATTAATAGAGGAATAAGGTATGTATTGTTTTATTTCCATGCTTTTACATTAAAGCGAGTAAATCGATATACAACTTTGATTAAAATACGCGCGTTCTTCGGTTCCACCGGAAGTCATTCACCCGAATTTTACCCAAAGCACGCTGGGAAGACGGTAATATCCTCCTTTGTCCGTCCCTAAGGCGAAATATATGTTTAGTCTGATCACAGTGGCCCATTTCACACTAGAGGACGGACAAATCGTCTGGACGGACAAGTCGTCCGACGATTTGTTCGTGTAATGTGAATTCTAGACGGACAACTCACCTTGTGTTGGTCATCGTAAATTCATATCTGAACGAACAAACAGGCGATTTTGAAAGCAAGGGGCCTGGCACTAACAGGCTTGGTTACCTTGCTTTCTATCCGCCATTTTGATTTTCCCATAAACCATCACTCCCTTTACTAGTTCCATTCCCCTTAGCGAGTACTGGGACCGAGATACAACCATTTGTTCGTCTGATGTGAATTTAAGTCGGACTTTGGACAACTTATCCGCCTAGACGAACAAATCGTCCTCGAAAAATCGTCTTAATAGACGGCCAAATCGACGGACAAAATCAGACGACTTTTACGTCCAAAATTTTGTTCGTCCCGTTATCTCACTAAGACGACTTGTCCGTCCAGACGATTTGTCCGTCTCTAGTGTGAAAACGGCCAGTGAATGAAACATGTTTCACTACTGAGAAGTGTTCACATAAGGCGGCAAGTTGCGCGAATCATGATCGAAACATGTTTACTCAGAGCATGACTGAAACTATCTCACGAAGTAGTTTCGATCTAAACCAAACGAAATACGTTAGCTCAAATGCCGTCTCGTTGTTCAGTAAACACTACATGGCCTTCCTTCATTTTTCAATAATTAAAGTTAAAAGCGACGTTTCGGCCAGTTTAACTGGCCTTATTCAGGAAATTAAGAAAATAAAAGTCAATATGGCGGGCTGTTGTTTTGCTTTGTAACCGTACTTTGAGACATATTCTCACTGCTAAAATTCCCGAGAGACTGGCCCGCGCGGAATTTTTTCCGACTCCAGACGCCTTCTGTGAATAGAACTAATTACCCGGTAGCCCTCCAGGGATCTCGCTTGCCTATTTAAGTAATTTATTCTGTTTATCTGCCTCTTTCGCCAAGTTACGCGGTCTGTCTCGCATTGTAGGATATTTTACCCTCCCGCCTCCCCCTCGGCGACGTTTGTTTCCCTTTCTCACTGTCTTGCGACCCTCTGCCTAGCTAAATGTTGGCTCCCATATCTTATTCCGCGTAGGCAGTGAGTGGCTGTTTTGGCAGTGAGAATGGTTTACTATCGTGACAATAGACCATTTTACAGTTGTCTTCTTAGTGTCCTGGCCTTTGAGTGAAAGCGAGGTTGAAGTTGACCTTGTTTTGATACAGACCTTGGAGCTTTTCAGATGTAAATTTAGCTAGTTAGCATGAGAAAAGCATTATTAACATATGAAAGGCAGAAAGGTTTGGATCAAAGCAAGGTCACCTCCAGCCTCGCTTCCACTCAAAGGCAAGGTCGCCAAGCATACAACTGTAAAATGGACTATTATGTGAAATGTAATAGCATTCATGTAATGTTCCCGATGTGTCTCTAAGTGTATTTTACCATGACATTTGACATTTCACGTGATTGTCGCGATACGTCTCAAAGAAACAATAGCCCGTCATATTGACTTTTTTTTCTTAATTTCCTGAAGGCCGCAGTTAAACCACAGGCGGACCACCCGATGTTTGTGTGTGTTGCGTGACATCGTTCAATGGCGGTTACAAAAGAAATATGGGTTAACATAAATAACTTGGCCGCGATTTGCTCTGAATACTAAGTTTATCCTATATGTTCAATAAAAGTTTAGATGAAATGTTAAATGAGTCCTGTGTGTTATTTTTTGCCCGTTCTGAGCCGTTTAAGGTGTCATTTCGCGAGATAATTTATCGAACCCCAAGAGTAAGAAGAGAAAGAGAGACAAGGCAGGCAACAAACCAGACGGCGACCGCGACCTTGTCCACTTCAAGCGCGATCTGACGTTAAACCAGCACATTTCTCACCTCGAAAACGCCGGCATCCGATTGAGCACAAATTTCTTCGTACTTGTGCCGAGCTTGAGCTTCATCCTTCCAGAATTTTTCGAGAAAAGCGATCCTGAAGTCTAACTATAGTATTTCATGTTACTACACTTCTCGTCCCACGACTCTTGGGACCGAATTTAAGTTAGACCTGTTTTTTTCGAAAATCGAGGTTTAGACAGGCCTTAACAGACCACGGCAGTCTCAATTGCGTTATTTAAATGTAGATGATCCGCATTCCACGGAGACCACGTCTAAATGTGGTTTTCACAAACTTACGATTGTTTTTCAAGAACGGGCGTTAGAATAGTTTTGACGATTTCACTGAAACCGACAGATCAGATGATGAAATGACTTCCAAATTGCGAAATGCCAATTTTAGCGAGGAAGAATTCTTGCCGAACTGGGAAAACAATATCCTGATATTGAGAACAAAGGATACGATAATGCTAGCTTAATAAAGGAAAAAGACGTCCTGGGAAAAATTGAGAAAACTTTCAACGCCGGAAATTCAGATGGGAACAAGCGCGACCTGAAAGCAATACAGGGGTGTTGGAAGCGCTTGAAAATCCAAACGAAAAAGGAATTTGATGAGCATAGAAGGGACCAAGAAAACAGGTGATGGGAAAGCCCCTGCTTCGCCAAACGCTGTTAGCAAGATGGTCGCGGACATAAAACGTTCCAGCGTCAGTGCATGAATCCTGTGGAAAACAAATTTGATGATGACGCTGTCGAACCTGCCGCTTCGGACCTCGAACTGATTGCCGACACATATGAGGCCGGATCAAGTGTTAGATCAACGTGCAGTATGCAGAGTACCAGCCCAAGCCTGTGCATCGGAACACCCCAGCAAAGCGCAAGAAAAAGGAAACAGTTGTCGGGTCGGTCAACTTTACAATTTTTAATTTATTGTTCGTTCATTCCTTTCTTTATTATTAAAATGCAAAATAAATATAATTTCTTTCTTAATACAGTACTAGAGATGTCAGGAGGAAAAGAAATTCAAAGAGGCGAAGATCCGTTCCTGACCATGGCCAGACAGGAACACGAGGTGAAAATGAGAATACTTAATTTTAAGGAGTGGAAACTTAGGAATCAATGTATCCAAATGGGAATAGGCCTTCCTCCAGATGTGTCACAAGAAAATGATCAAGACGTTTATTTTGCATTATAAACTTATGTAAATCCTGTGATAGAAATGATTAAAAAACATTTTCTGATGTGAATTTTAATAAATTTCGTTTTACATCTGTTAATTCTGCCCCGTAAAATAGTTACAAAGTGATGCCATTGTATTGTGTCCACACCGTCGAAATAAAAAAAATGGTTTTTGGCTCAGCTTTGTGAATTTTCCATGAGTGGCTGCTTTTCTCTGCAGTTTCCTCGTCCCTTACATTCTCCATACGATATATCTTATACAGTTGCTTACAAAAAATAACGGGCGATGAGTGGCGTTTAACATTTCCACTTGCATCACCAGCTCCAACAAGTTCTTCAGGTTCATCATCGTCATCATCGAGATCCACATCAGTCATTTCTCTCTCTCTCTGCATTATTGCAAAATTGTGTAAGGCTGCAAGGGCAACAATGATTACCAGAGAATTTTCAAATTTTCCTATATGCAAACAAGGGAAACGCCTCTTGAGGATTCCAAAAACCTTTCTATCACAATTCGGGTACGTCTTTTAGCATCATTATAACGGACTTCGGCATCATTCCTTGTGTTGAGAATGGGGGTCATAAGGTAGGATCTGCATGCATATCCGCTCTCACCAACAAGGATGCCATTAATAGATCCATTACGAAATTGTTCGCAATTGTGCTATTGTCAAAAGTAATAATAATAATAATAATAATAATAATAATAATAATATCATTTATAGTGCGCAAATTCCATAAAATGTTCAAATGCGCATAACAAGATTAAAAACGGAAAAGGCTAAAAAGCTAAAATTCCAATTAGGAGTAAACTTACAAAGAAAGAAATCATGATTAGATCCCGGCCACCGTGCTACGATATTAGTAATTAATCAGCTTCGCTATCACAAACTGTTTGAATAGAATTGTTTCCTGTTTATGAAAGCCATGGCATTGTTCCTATCTGGACAAACAATTCTCATGTGGGTGTAATCAATTGCTCCTACGACACAAGGGAATCCCGCCATGTCGTAAAACCTCCTCTTCGTTTCATGCAAATTGGCTGGAAAAGAAATGAATTTCCTGTTATTTTTCGCGATTATCCTTGCTAAACGTCTATTATTTGCCCATTGCTGAAGCTGTCGATAGCGCAAACTTCCATCCATGAGAGAAAAAGTTCACTAATAAAACGTTAGACTGCTTCTAAACCTACTCCTAACCCCTAACCCTAACCCTAACTGCGCCCGGCGCTAGTCCTAAATTGTTTCAATCAACAACAAAGTTATGAGCTAGATCGAGGGGACTCAGTTCTACAAGCCTTTGGCTTCTTCTTGAGGTTTTCTCACCACTCACTATTTTGATCCTTTTAATCACAGAATAATAGCAATGATAATTTATCGTGATTTTCTTATAAATATGTACTTTTTTCCTTGTTTGTATTTATTGATTTAAACTGCTTGTATTTATTAAATTGAATTGCGTTGTAATTATAGGATCGTGCTATATTGTAATCATAGTACCATAATGTATCTCAATCTGCGTGGTTATTTCTTTCGTTTAAGACTTGTAAATTCATTTTAGTTCGCTAGGAAGCAGTTAAATATTGAGATACATACGCCCAAGGATACATACGTTGATGGGGACAACATCAAAAGCTTTTGAAAAATCTAATATCAGCCTGTCGGTTTGAATACCGCTGTCCAAGTTCAGGGCGATATCTTCCAGGGTAGTTACAAGCTGGGTCTCACAGGATCTTCCTTGTCTAAATCCATGTTGACAGTCAGTTAATATATTATGGAATGTTTAAGGACTATGATTCACTCAAAATTGTGTCACTTTCTGCTCGTATTGAAGACATGGATGCATTGAGTTTGAATTATTGACTTAGCAAATTTGTCATGGAAGTGGCCAAAAAGTCGGGAGAGAGATATCCACCGAAGACTGTTTATGGCATAATATGCGGTATCCGACGCTTTCTGGTAGAAAAAAGTACTGAAGCATTGAATCCTCTTGATAATGGCGACCGAAGGTGAGAAAAATGGTCATTTGTTTTTTTAACTAAAATGTCATGTCATGTTCCAGTTATAATACTCAGATTATTGTTTTAAAGGTTTACCCTGTTTCGCCGAGCACTGGACGCGGATGGAATTGAAAGATGGCACACGAGAGGGCTTACATTTGAAGACCAAGAAAGGAATGTAAGTTTCCGAATGTAATTACTGTATTTAATTGAGTGGAATAAAATGTATAGTTGCAAAACTAATTAAAATACAAGTGTTTGATCTCAGATGAAAAAAGTTTTTGATCTTAGATCAAAACCCTAAAAACAAGATCTTAATCTGGTAATTCATTGGGTATCAAGACTCATCCACGTGACCCAAATAGACGTCATTTATTGGCTGGTCACTTCATGAATGATTAATGAATTCGTGAAAGATACATCTCACAAGCAATATCTGTCAAACCGCAGCAATTAAGACATCTAAAACCCTCATAAATAAAGATAGAATCTTAATAAAAGACGTGCATCAAATGAATTTTCACGCCTAAAGATTATAAAGCCTTGGTGCAAAAGTTCACGCCTTAAGTGGAACAGAAATGGTCAGCAGAAGGGATTTGATTTATACATTGGTATGCTGGAAGTTACCAGACCTCCATCTGAGATACAAGGCAAATTTCCCTCTACCTCAGATGGAGATTTAGGTATTTTTTTGGTTGCTAAGAGCGTCTGGCTCGTTATGGCCCAACAAACGCTCGAGGTGGGATGTTACACTTTGAATTGACTGAGTCATTATGCCTGCTTCGTAAAACAGTATAAATTATAGAATTAGTCGTGAAACGTGTTTCGAAATTTAGAACTAATATGAACAATGAAACATGTTTCGGTGCTGATCTGAACACAGCGTGAAACTTATGACTTGAAAACCATTACAGGATAGATATTCATCAGTTATACCAGTTTACAGTACCGGACCAAACAGTAACCTAACAAAGAACTCAAGGCAGAAACCCGGGAGCAGAACGCATTTGCACGAAAACCGCAAACTCAAGAACCACAAGCTCACAGCTCATTTTTATTTATTAAGCATGGAAAACGATAAAGAAAAACTACTGAAGAAAGCTCAACAGCCTGAAGAGATTGATGCCGCCGAAAACAGAGAATGTTCTTGGTCGATAAAAAAACGGCAGCTTTCAGCAGTAACAATTTTCGTTGGAATTTACACGGCCTTGTGCTCAATGTCCGCTTTATCACCTTTCTTTCCAAATGAAGTAAGTACAGCTCCAAAAAAAATATCAGCTTGTTTTAGTGTTAGTGCCACGCCATTTCGTTTCCATTTACAGGGATCTATATTAAAGAGCCGTGATACTAAGTATTTTAGCGTTTGAATCGAAATCAAATATAAGATAAGTGCTGCCACATTAGGAAGCCTAAAGTGAATTTCATGATAAATTCTTCTCTCCTGAGATGGTTGTTATCTTTAAAGGGTCACTGTAGCCTTGATATGTTCTAAAGATGTAAAGATCTCAGTATGTTGGTTTATAAGTATTCAAGGTATTAGAATTGAGAATTTTTGCAGGGAAATATAATTCTATTAATAATTTCTGAATATTCAACCTATCCAGAAAAATTTACCAGTTGATGGACCCTACTGTCCGTAAGGATCGTCAACCTTGCTTACGGTCCGTAACAAGGAGTAAGGTTGGTTTTGGCACATGGGTATTTTTGGAAGGGTATAATTTTGGCCAACAGTTAAGTATTGGTATCAAATTCTAGCTTTATTTACACCTTCACATCCTTCTAAATTTGAGTACCTCTCCCCCTGAGGGGTTAACTAGAGTTGCTTTGGAATGAATGTTGCTGAATGTCATTATGTTCTTAGTTCTATTGGCTAATTATATGAATTAAACGTCATTCAAAGTGATGTCTCAGATCCACGGCTTAAAAGAGTAAACATGGTTTACCAGTAAAACCAGGGTACAGCTATTCGTACAGTGGCAGATCTAGGTGAGTGACCCAGGAACCCCTCTCCCCTTCTTTCAAAAAAGATTTAGTCTGTATTTTGTTAACTCCCCTCTCCTTATGCAGTCACGCCCCCCTTCCCCCCCCCCCCCCCCCTCCTCTTGTGATGGACACTGCATCAATCCACTAGTCGGGGTCCTAACTTTGGACACTCTGATTTTAGGGATCGTTGATTAGGAAGAACTAAGGGAAGAGTCTGGAATTGAAAGGAAGGGGAGGGTGCATACACTTTTCAGCACAGACTATGAACTTAGAGACGACTAGGAAAACAAATTCTGTCTGCCCAAGCTCGGTATCATATTTCCATATCAATGAAGCATTGACATGGAAATTATATGGAAATATTGTGAACAAAGAATCTTATTCCCAGAAGGTTTGAATTGGGTACAACAATGCGTTAGGCGAATTTGTCTATTTCATTATTACTCTCAGTAAGTAGTATAGTCTCTAACGAGAACCTATGATCATGAACTCGGTTGTCGCAACATGCAGAAGAGGGGAGAGTCCGAAGGTTGTTTGGCCGATTCACAAGTTGGGTCATAGGAATTAAACAAACAAGTGTTTTTAATTTATTTTTAGGCTTTAAAAAAGGGAGTAAGCGGTACTGTTGTGGGCTCTATATTTTCTGTTTATCCCCTGGTCGGGACCATAATGGGTCCAATTTCTGGAAGATTGGTGAGTATCAAACATATTATTATTATTACGTATTATTATTATTATTATTATTATTATTATTATTATTATTATTATCATCATCATTATTATTATTATCATCCCTTTTATCACAGTCTTTGCTGGTGTTCTTTTTGTGCATCAGCCGGGCGCAAACCATGCACCTAGAGCGTCAGTCACTCAAGTCAATCATTCTGTTCATACACTGAGCACCTTTCTGAGGATTCGTGCAGATCCCAGCGTGCAGATCTTTTTATTATTATTATTATTATTATTATTATTATTATTATTATTATTATTATTATTATTATTATCTTTGTTTAACATTATGTTCTGGCTGTTGTCATTGCCGTAATTTCTTCTATTAGGCGGGTCATAACAAATGACCAAGGGCTAACGGAATTATCTCTTCTTGACATTTCCAACACTTTTCTCAGTATCCTTGCAGTTCCCAACAAGGCAGTCTTTTGCACCACTCCAACATTGAATGTTAACCCTAGCTTTTCAATCCACCTATCAAATTCTTTGGTGACACTTCCAAGGGCCCCTATTACTACAGGTACAACCTCCACTTTTTTCAGTTTCCACAATCTTCCAATCTCTCTCTTCAAATCCTGGTACTTATTATTATTATTATTATTATTATTATTATTATTATTATTATTATTATTATTATTATTATTATTATTATTATTATTATTATTATTATTATTATTATTATTATTATACAAATTCATTTGCCTTGAGCTGTTCTGAAGGGTTTTCAGATTAACATGAAAATTGAAGGAGTTTAAATTTTTGCAGATTTTTTTTATGGCCTGCAAAAACTTTTAAAAGACCTAACATTAAAAAGAATGTACCCACACAAATGTTCTCAGCAGATTTTTCCAAGAAAGATTTCTATATAACCCCATGCATCAAATACGCATATAAATATCCCTACACAAGTTCTGCCACTCATATGTTGTCAATTACATGTACTTATTTGTCGTGGTCCTTATATATAGAGTGGAATCCCGATAACTCTAATCTCCAGGGGAGAGGGAAATTTGGTTCGAGTTATCGAGATTCCATTGTATATGAATTGGTTTCCCCATAAAACAATCTTACAGAAAATCTTTTTCTTGTAAATGTCATTAAAAAATTTCCAGATACCAAGGTATGGAGCAAAATTCATCATGGTGGCAGGCCTGACTATTCAAGGAGGAACTGCAGTTCTTTTTGCGTAAGACATAACATTTGAACATCTTTTAAATGACAATTCATACCAGGACATAATTAATTTTCTTCTTATAAGTAAAGGTTGTGTAATACATAAACATGTAAAAATAAACGATAAAAACATCGAACGACGTTTCGGTGTCGTCATGACGCCATTTTCAAGTTCAAAATGATTAGAATAAACTGTCAGAATGAATGGTTGTTTCTTGGTGTTGCGGATGGTGTGATCACCAAATGACGTAAAACAAAAGATTCAAAAGACACTGAACAATACCCACACCACAACACAAAAGCTAACCAACAATGGCTTCCGCAACACCAAGAAACACCCGAATAAATAGTTCGCTGAAGATTAACATAATAAACAAAGTATGTAATGTTACACAAATAGTTTGGCTCGAATTGAGTCCGATTGGACTTAATAATAATAATAATAATAATAATAATAATAATAATTATAACGAGCATTCCCCAAAAAGCGTAGAGGAGAATGAGGAAGTAAAACTGTTGTGGGACTTCACCATACAAACCGACCGTGAAATCCATCACAGGAGGCCAGACATTGTAATCCTGAAAAAGAAGACAAAGGAAACAACCATTGTGGATATTGCTGTTCCTGGAAATAGTAATGTATTGCAGAAAGAAACTGAAAATTATGAAAAATACGAAGACTTGGGAAGAGAGATCAGAAGGATATGGAAAACGAGGACAAAAGTGGTACCTGTGGTTGTAGGAGCGTTAGGATCAGTATCAAAGAAGTTGGCGGGCCATTTAGAGCAAATAGGAATAAACAACAGAATAAGAACAATGCAAAAATCGGCTCTCCTTGGATCGGTACATATCCTAAGGAAAGTGATGGAAATCTAAGGTCTAGGGAGGAGACATGACTGGAAATATTGCCCCAGGGATAAAACCCTGTAAAAAAATTCCCAATAATAATAATAATAATAATAATAATAATAATAATAATAATAATATCGTTGCTGAGGTTGATCACGGCTCGCCGCCCAACCAACAGCTTATATATATAGAGGTTACTTCACGGTTGGTGAGCGCGTACGATTTTTATTCACGAGTTGGGAAGAATCACAAACGAACGAGCGAGGCTTTGCGAGCGAGTGAGTTTGTGATTCTTTCCAACGAGTGAATAAAAATCGTACAAGCGAACGAACCGTGAAGTAATTTGTTTATTATATGCATACTGAGATTTACACAACAGAAAAACAAGACGAAACGATTAAATTATCAACACTTTAGTAGAAGGGTTCTTGGTTTATTGTCAGACTCAACTTTCAAGTGGAAAAATTCACCGAATTCACACATCTAACAAAAATAACCACGAGAATAATTTTTTCCAAAACTATAACAAGACTATACATAATAAGACACTTTACGACAAAAAAAAAGCAAGTTTGCGTACCTGTGTTTTGAAGTTTTTGCCGCTTTGTTAACAACAACAAATGGCGAGAGTTTAAACTTGCTTGCACGTTTGGCGATTTAATTGCTTTTTTTTAGCTTCTTTTAGCCTTATTCTTTCTCCTGTTAAACGTATATTTTCCCTTTCAGCAAAATCTGTTAAAGTTCTTTTCTTTAGGTCCGTAGAAATCCGCATTTTTCATTGAAGTGATGGAACTTTAAACCTTTTTGTCGCCATGAATGAATTTCTTCGAGGCCTTCAAGGAGGGCGCGAAGGCACACTGAATGGCGGGAATTCCCGCGTACGATTTTTGTCACTAGTGAAAAATGTCGTATCGCGATTCTGATTGGTCATACGATATTCTTCACTAGTGAGGAAAATCGTATGACCAATAGGATGGCTTGTCATAAGTGAAGGGACGATTTTTATCTCATAGTTTTCTGGTGTGTAAATCTCAGTATGTATATAATAAATATATGTATATATATATATATGTATCTGGGCATCCAAAAGTTTACACTGCCATGATAATAAACTTCATTTAAGTGTCAGAGTATTTAGCTTACTAGCTTATTGTGGACACTAAATAAGTAAAAATAAATATAAATTATGCTAAGATGAGTTTAAAATTTACAATTTTTCATTATCCAAACTTTTTTACATTTAAAACATGCATTTATATACGGGGGGTGACAACTCTAATAAACGCTGTTTGAGCAATACTGTGTGGAACTGAAAGTTGTCCCGAAAATTTGGAATATCTTCCCGATTTTTTCGGAGACATTCACGCAAAAATTTCAAACTTCCCGAAATTTTAACAACATTATCTCATGTTTCCCCGAAAATTTTTCGAGTCTCCCGATTCCCGGCAAAATCTTCAGATTCCCGGAAGAATTGTGTTTTTCTCCCGAAACAGGCCTTCTTAGAGTTGTCACCCCCCGTTTTATATAAAATAATCGATCAATATACAAGATCACTAAAAAGATGAATAAACTTACGCTAAGATAAGTTTTTTCAATTTACATACTTACAAAAGACGAATTAAGTAGTGCATATGTTAATTGACACACCCGTCCTCAATCAAAGAAGCTAGGTCTTTCTTACTTATATATTTTCGAAAACTGCTGTCCAATGTCCAATGCTGCCGATCACTTGTTTTTAGTTTTGACCACAGATATGGACCGAGGTATCTTATGGAGTGTTTGCCGTATCTCACCGAGGTGTATCGAGGAATGTCAAAGTCAGCATTCCTTAGGGAGTACCCTTTATTTTCAGTCTTAAAAATTTCCGCTATGTCACTAGTACTTGGGAGCGAGGCCATATCGAACTTTGTACATTAAAATCGCAATATCTTGGAGCTGCCTATTATATAGGGAGGGCAATTCTCTTAAAGCGCGTTCTTGCACCCTTTCGAGCTTTAGCCTGTCCGATTTCTTACAAAAGTGCCATACTGTTTGACAGTACGTCAAATTGGGAAGAACTGCCATTAGGTACAACTGAAGTTTGGTCTTGCATGGGATCAAGTTGCGGAGTCTCACCAGCGCCCCTACTTTCTTGCCGGCTATTTTGCAGATGTCACTGATGTGGTCACTGAAAGTTAGTTCATCATCCATGTTTACTCCTAGAATTCTCAGATTTGCTGTTGGTTTGAGCTCTTGATGATCAATGTCAAGGCCGGGTTCATTCATCCTTTGCGACCTTGTCGCCCCTTGGGGGCATCAGGGTCGAAACTTGGTACTTCTTCTGGTTAGCATGGAGAACATTTGTCTTGTATCACTGCATAATATTTTCCGCTTCCTTCGTAAGGTCGAGGATTGCATCCTGGAGTTTTGGTCAACTTAAATAAACCTGATGGTCATCAGCATACATGAACAAGTTACTAGTGTGTACGTTTAGAGACAGGACATTTTGAAACAAGTTCCATAGCAACGGACCAAGCGATGAACCCTGCGGGCAGCCCCTTAAATGGTCCTTCCATGTGCTTGTCACACCGTTTATTTTAACACAGTTTTTCCGTTCGTTGAAATAGGAACGCATAAGCTGTAGTAGGACATGTTAGAAAAACCGTAGGCCTCAAGTTTCTTAATCATAAGCGCGTGATGTAACGAATCCAATGCTTTGTTCATGTCTGTAGAGCCAATACCGCAACGCACTCTTTGTTATCCATTGCTTTTTTCCAGTCCTCCACCAGACCGATTAGGTCAGTCTCGCAGCTGTGTGCCTTCCTATAAGCTGACATTTTATCATATAAATGACTATCAATGCTCTCTGTGATCTGTTTGCTGAGCAATGATTCAAAACAACTCACTCTTTTTGGAACAAAAGCTAAGGAAACTGGCAAACGTTAAGGGTATTTTATTTATAACGATCCTACGTCTAAATATGAGAAATTCATAGAGCACCGCTACTACCGCCGAAATAAAGGCAAAGGATCGAAGGAAAATGTTTTGCGAGCAGCCCAAGAAAATTGGAGAGAGTTTTGCAAACGCGATACAGGTGCCATAGAAGAATTCATATCTGCAAAAGAAGGAGAAAAAGAAATCCTTTCGTTGGAAGAAAGTCAAGTTAAGAAATCCGGGTCCTGCAACGAACATGATAACGTTGTTGTTGTTGTGTGGCACTTCTAGGATTGGAAACTAACAATTTCGTACTTGCTTCAAATGCCCCGCGCTAACGTCCAAATCTCGACTCTCCCTACCCCCCACTCTCCCCCCCCCCCCCCCCCCCCCTCCTCTCCCCTAAGCGGGGAACTTGTGAATATGTCGTCGGCCCCTAAGCCAAGCGAAACGTTTCCATATGGGCGGACGGTGTCCCTGTAATCTCTCTTTTTCATGTGATCAATACTTTTCCGTGGGTGTATGTGCGACTAAAAATAAGTAACAACATGGAATCTGTTGTAATTGGGGATTTGAGTATAATGCAGTGAGATTCTGTTTTCTATGTCTCTTTATAAAATGCTCAAGGAAATGCGCGCGCTATAATTGGTTAAACCGAGTTCATTGTAACTCGATAAAGCACGCGCGTGACGTAAGGTTCATTATAACCGTTTTTATTTTATAAAAGAAATAAAAAAACTTGTTCCTCGTGCATTGTTGAGTTATATAAGCACGTGGGGATTTTTAAGAACACCCGAGAAGTGCGAGAAGCACTCGCCTTTGGCTTGTGCTTCTCGCACTTCTCTCGTGTTCTTAAAAATTCCCGCGTGCTTATATAACTCAATAATGCACTCGGCGCGTTTTTTATTTCTTTAGTGTTTCAGTTCGTGGGCCCGCGAGTAAAATTAAGGATTAATATCACGCGTGTTTTCAGAAGCTGTAGAAATTCGCGACGAGGGCAATTTCTACAGCTTCTGAAAACTCAAGTGATATTAATCCTTAATTTTACGAGGGAACATGCGATTACTTGTTTATAATGTAGAGGGCAAAGTTATAGGGAAACCTTTCAGACTTTTTAAGAGTCACTCAGACTTGAAACCACTCGAAGTGAATATAAGCTTACTCTTTCGCAAACTGACAAGAAAAACTTTTCAATTCACTGTGGTTAAATAAATTTCTATTCGGTCAAAGATGCATTTGGCTGTTATGTACATTTAGAGAACATAGCCTGATTTTTATCGATAAAAGACACTTCACGACAAAAACAAAGCAAGTTTGCGTACCTGCGTTTTGAAGTTTTTGCCGCTTTGATAACAACAACAAATGGCGAGAGTTTCAAACTTGCTTGCACGTTTGGCGATTTAATTGTTTTCGTTCACTTCTTTTAGCCTTATTTTTTCTCCTGTTAAACGTATATTTTCCCTTTCAGCAAAATCTGTTAAAGTTCTTTTGTTTAGGTCCGCAGAATTCCGCATTTTTTCATTGAAGTGATGGAACTTTAAAACCTTTTATCGCCATGAATGAATTTCTTCGAGGTCTTCAGCGTCGCAAACTGGCCTGCAAGCGCCTAGTTAATCCAAGATTTGACATGTTTGGCGTAAAATGCTGTAATTCACCTGTAGAATTCCTTTCTTGGACATCTTCCGATTTAATTCCTTTCTTATAACAAAATCTCCAGCGAAACATGCGTTTGTAAATTTTCTTCAAAATCCCGCCAAGCCAACTGAATGCAACGAGAACGACGCGCTCAACCAATCACGAGTGAGAAATTTTGATCCTCGACCAATCAGGAGCGAGTAATTTTGCCCTCAATTAAGAAAAAATGCCCTCTTCGTCAGCCAATCAGCATTCAGTAATTTTGCCCTCTATATTATAAAGTTTATAATTCTTCATTCAGTTCATAATTCTATATTGTAAAAATGTTCTTTGTAAAGTATGGTAATAATGTGTGTGTTGTTGTTGTTTTATTTTTCTTGTAGGTTTTCCTCTGTAATGCCCGAGAAAAGAGTATTTATAGCCTACTGCTTTGTGATACGGATTCTAGATTCACTGGGTAGCTCAGGATGTGTAACAGCTGCAATTGTTATTATATCTGCAGAGTTTCCTGACAATTTGGCTGCTATGATGGTAGTAGTAGTAGTAGTAGTAGTATATATTATGTAGTAGTAGTATGTAGTAGTATGTAGTAGTAGTAGTAGTAGTAGTAGTAGTAGTAGTAGTGTGTAGTAGTATGTAGTAGTATGTAGTAGTAGTAGTAGTAGTAGTAGAAGTAGTAGTAGTAGTATATATTATGTAGTAGTATGTAGTAGTAGTATGTAGTAGTATGTAGTGGTATGTAGTGGTAGTAGTAGTAGTAGTAGTATGTAGTAGTATGTAGTAGTAGTAGTAGTAGTATGTAGTAGTAGTAGTAGTAGTATGTAGTAGTATGTAGTAGTATGTAGTAGTAGTAGTAGTAGTATGTAGTAGTATGTAGTAGTATGTAGTAGTATGTAGTAGTATGTAGTAGTATGTAGTAGTATGTAGTAGTATGTAGTAGTATGTAGTAGTACGTAGTAGTATGTAGTAGTATGTAGTAGTATGTAGTAGTATGTAGTAGTAGTATGTAGTAGTATGTAGTGGTAGTATGTAGTAGTATGTAGTAGTAGTAGTAGTAGTAGTAGTAGTAGTAGTAGTAGTAGTAGTAGTAGTAGTAGTATGTAGTAGTATGTAGTAGTAGTAGTAGTAGTAGTAGTAGTAGTAGTAGTAGTAGTATGTAGTAGTAGTAGTAGTAGTAGTATAATGTAGTAGTAGTAGTAGTAGTAGTAGTAGTAGTAGTAGTAGTATGTAGAAGTATGTAGTAGTAGTAGTAGTAGTTGTAGTAGTAGTAGTAGTAGTAGTAGTAGTAGTAGTAGTAGATCCTTTATTTAAACACGATCAGTAGAGTGATTTTCGTAAGACCGTGAAACAGTATCTAGCAATAAATCAAAATTAGGTAAAACTAAACAAAAGAAAACAATGGAATTAGTGTCTAATAGTGTCTACTAGTGCCTACTAACTTAGTAACTGTTTCACGGTCTTACGAAAATCACTCTAATGAAAGCAATTAACATGCTTGAGGGGTCGTGTACTAGACTATTATAAAACAAAAAATATAATACCTTCTTAATATTAACTAAGATTAAAAATATCAGATGATTTGAAGAGGTAATAAACGTACAAGAATTTAAAAAAATTAAATTGTAAATGTAAAATCGGACATCTTCCGACTGTTTTGTTCATGTCAAAGAACGCCCAATCTAGCCTATTGAACCAGTTTGCGGTAGGCGGAACAATTGTAAGGAATAAATTGCACAAATACGCACTATGAATCACGATTCTTTGAGTATAAAAACAAAAAAAAACTAGATGTAAAAAAGATGTTTCTGTCATGAATCTAAAAGTTACTTGTTCATTTATTACCCGGCAGGGTGCAATGGGAACAATCGTTGGTGTAGGAATGGCAACTGGTCCAGCGCTGGGGGGAATGTTATATACGGTAAGTCAAGAACTGGATCCAAGTTAGTTATATAAAACAAACGAAAACAGTAACGCTAAGATTAGTTCGTTGCCTCTCTTCTGTGTGCTGCTGTGAAGGTTTTAGCGCAAGCTTACCAACCGCGTCGGAATTTAGATCTGAAGGTCGGTGGTTCTCGGCCTGACCTCAGCTGCCGTCATGTTTTTTAGTTTTTAGACAAGAAACTTTGCTCCATATTGTCTCACTTCAATGGACTAGCAAAGTGACAAACCTACAGAGATATGTTTTACCGTGATACCGGAGCTTCGACATGTGGAACTGTGATTAGTAATGAAGGCCAGAGTGTGTGGAAAACCATTATCCGACATACAAAGTCGAGATAAGGAAGTTATGCACAACGGGCACTTTTGGGGTGCGTATGCACGAAGATCGAGCAATGAGCGCGGAGCACGAGGCACGTGAGGGGAGGGAACGAGAAGAAAACGTGCCTCGCCCTTTTGCGCTTGCTCACCACAAGAGTGCCCGATGTGCAGGCTAGCTAGCAAGAGTTGCTTTTTAAACTCAGTTATTTGACTTCTGAAATTCAGATTATAAAACTAACTGAATTTATTTGTATTCCAGGCTGGAGGTTTTAAACTTCCTTTCATAGCGATGGGTATGCTTGTTCTTCTAGCTGCGTTCATTTTATTTTTCACTCTTCCTTCCAGCAAACAAGGTAACTTTACCATCTCACAGACAATCGTAACAGTACAATGAAAGTGTGCCTGTCCAATTCAACAAACTTGCTATACACATTGTATCTTTAGGCAATCTTCATCAGGATTTTGTGATCGCGTTAAATTAAATCCACTTTTCCGTTATATTTATAGATAAACCAATCATATGGCTCGCTCAGCCGTTGATCGCCGGTGGTTGTGAACGCTTTTGAATTCGGCGGTTGGACTTATAAGAATACAGTCGAAACGATCCACTTGCGGTGGACAGTGCTGAATAACGCTGGATGGTCAGCGGTGCGACCTGCGGGCGACCGCTGGGGACTATGCCGACATTTATGGGGTTTTCTCGTACTATAAACAAACCCGTTGGTTAAGCACAGTGTTGCATGGTTAAGGAAATTCTGTGTGTTTTTAGACAGCCGCTACAATATTGTATCTTAATTCAGTTGAAAATATTTTTTGTTGTCATCGGTAAAAGAGTGAAATTGTGACTTAAACGAACTGACACATTCCAAAATTTTCCACAACAAGGAAAGCAGTGACGTAACGAATATGCGCAGTGCGTTCTTGAAGATAGACCACTAGCAGTCCCTCTCTGGATAGTCGAGCCGGCGAGCATTAAGCCAGCGGTCTATGATCGATGATCAACGGAGCGAGTGAAAATAATACCATCCGAGGTGGACTGAGTTCGTTCTTCGTGATTTGCTCGCCAACTCGACTGACTGAAATGGACAACTGGTAGATATTGTCTATTAAATATTATTTTTTCAAGCTAGCAAGATGATCTAAACAATCGTTTGGGAAACTCTATTGTCTAAAATAGTAGTGCCACCGCTTTCGCCTGATAAGTTGAATACGGCCATTCTTACACTGCATCTCTGGTTTATATTTTCAATATTTTTAGCGGAAGAAGCTTATGAAGAGCAGTCGCTTCTTAAAACTTTGAAAAATCCAGCGGTCGTTGTTATAGGTGAGCTGTTTATTCCCTCATATGGTAATGAATCATTATTGCTCATGTTAACTCGTGAATACACGAAGCGTTGAATGACTTGAAGCACTGTAGAATGACTTGTAGCACTGTAGAATGACTTGTAGCACTGTAGAATGACTTGAAGCACTGTAGAATGACTTGTAGCACTGTAGAATGACTTGAAGCACTGTAGAATGACTTGTAGCACTGTAGAATGACTTGTAGCACTGTAGAATGACTTGAAGCACTGCAGAATGACTTGTAGCACTGTAGAATGCCTTTTAACACTGCAGAATGACTTGAAGCACTGTAGAATGACTTGTAGCACTGTAGAATGACTTGAAGCACTGTAGAATGACTTGTAACACTGCAGAATGACTTGTAGCACTGTAGAATGACTTGAAGCACTGTAGAATGACTTGTAGCACTGTAGAATGACTTGAAGCACTGTAGAATGACTTGAAGCACTGTAGAATGACTTGAAGCACTGTAGAATGACTTGAAGCACTGTAGAATGACTTGAAGCACTGTAGAATGACTTGAAGCACTGTAAAATGACTTGAAGCACTGTAGAATGACTTGAAGCACTGTAGAATGACTTGTAGCACTGTAGAATGACTTGTAGCACTGTAGAATGACTTGAAGCACTGTAAAATGACTTGAAGCACTGTAAAATGACTTGAAGCACTGTAGAATGACTTGAAGCACTGAAGAATGACTTGAAGCACTGTAGAATGACTTGAAGCACTGTAGAATGACTTGAAGCACTGTAGAATGACTTGAAGCACTGTAGAATGACTTGTAGCACTGTAGAATGACTTGAAGCACTGTAGAATGACTTGAAGCACTGTAGAATGACTTGAAGCACTGTAGAATGACTTGAAGCACTGTAGAATGACTTGAAGCACTGTAGAATGACTTGAGGCACTGTAGAATGACTTGAGGCACTGTAGAATGACTTGAAGCACTGTAGAATGACTTGAAGCACTGTAGAATGACTTGAAGCACTGTAGAATGACTTGTAGCACTGTAGAATGACTTGTAGCACTGTAGAATGACTTGAAGCACTGTAGAATGACTTGTAGCACTGTAGAATGACTTAAACGCCGTTTACCCGTTTACGTGTGGACAGCGTAAACGGATATTTTCGTAAACGCTGATGTCAGATTCGGACCCAGTCCACAAATAAAGAAAAAAGAGCAGATATATAGAATGACTTGTAGCACTGTAGAATGACTTGAAGCACTGTAGAATGACTTGTAGCACTGTAGAATGACTTAAACGCCGTTTACCCGTTTACGTGTGGACAGCGAAAACGGATATTTTCGTAAACGCTGATGTCAGATTCGGACCCAGTCCACAAATAAAGAAAATAGAGCAGATATCCAATCCCAATATGGCGGACTTATCTACGCATGCTCAATGCAGATTTGAGGCGTTTACGTATCGTTTTAGCGTTTAAGTGTGGACTGGCTGGCTTCGTGTAGACGGGAGCGTTTTAGGTAAAAAAAAATGCGTTTACGAACGTAAACGTAAACGTGTGGACGGGGCTTAGCTCCCAATTATCTTCTATCTGACTTTAAGCACACACGGGAGTTTCATGCTTACAATACTAGAAACAAGGATTCCCTTAGGCTACCACGCGCTAAAACGACCAATTAATGGCGCACGTACCTGGATTTGGAATGATTTTTGAAATACTTTTGTTCTATTTATCCATGTTATGATCTCTATTCAAACTAGCAATTACGCTAAATTAGATATTCCTGTATAAATATTTGGTAAAATAAATAAATAAATAAATTTCACTCGATCGCTCAATCGGTTGAAACAATGAGCCCGCGGTATGTAGTGGCCACCTGCCTTACCCATGAGGACGGAGTTTGAGGAGTAGGGGTCGGTGAGTAAAACGCCTTGGAGAGGGAAGAGGGGAGGGGGAAGGGGGAAGGGGGAGAGGGGAGAGGGGAGAGGGGAGAGGGGGAGAGGGGAGAGGGGGAGAGGGGAGAGGGAAGAGGGGAGGGGGAAGGGGAGAGAGGGGAGAGGGGAGAGGGAAGGGGGGGGGAGAGGGAAGAGGGAAGGCCCGACGGTGTGCAGAATCTTTTATTGAGAGCGTTTCGTATTCACGAGTTGGCTCATAGGAGCCTTTGATTAATCCAAGATTCAAGGAAATGAAAAACGTAGGATCGGAAGAAAAATAAAACTAAATTGAGCACGTCAAGTCATTCAGATGCCTGACTTTCTTGTCTTGCAATTTGGGCTCCTGGGCTCACGGGATTTACCAGTAAGGATGCAAACCTATTTATGCGTATTTATTAGTTGTCACTTTTTTGGTAGAGGCTGTTGCCATGCAACAGAGCAAAAAGAATGAATGGCAATAATGTGCAATAATTTGTTCCTTATTTCTTTAATATTAGGAGTTGTCGTCGGTGAATTTTTGTTAAACAATGCAAGTTTGTAGATAATAACACTATCTTTTAAATATTCTTTATAGAAAAAATCTTTCGGCGCAATTAAGTTAAATAGTTGAATATACAAAATTGCGTGATATTGGGAAAACCATCTGAATGACCCTATGCTTTTTTCCTTCCAAAATTATTTAAACGTATTTATTGGCGAAGTTTGCCCTAAGAGTTACAACGCTCATTTTCAAAATAGCAAAGTTAAAGAAAGAAAAGCTAACTAATTGTCGTGAACACGTTCCTCTCATTATATTCGTCGGTTGCATTAACAGCCTTTACCTCGACACTTGGTGGAATGACCTTGACTTTTCTGGAACCCATCCTGTCTCCGCATTTGGAAAAAGTGAGTCTACATTTGAATTTACAGTTAGCTATAGTGTGTCGAGCATTTCCTCTAAACTAGATCTTTTTCATCCTTTTTCAGTTTGGATTAAATACCCTTAAAATTGGTTTCATGTTCGTTATTAACTCTGGTCTCTATGCTATTCTGTGTCCAGTGTTGGGAAGTATTGCGGACAGGACGGTAAGGAAAAATCATTTTATACTCGGCACTTGGCATTTTGTTTGTGTAAATAAGTGAAGTTTGAAACGTTTCTATCTGTTTCTGTTTTGCTGTTAGAAAAAGTACAATCTAATGTTAGTGTTGGGCTCGTTCATCGGTGTGGTCAGTTTCCATCTGCTTGGTCCGATCCCTCTTCTCGACTTTGTTTTGCCGCAAAGGTTTGTTCCACTTATTGACTGAAATATCTAATTGATATCTTCCCTTATTCTTTTACGTCATCTGTCGTTAGAAATCATCATCATCATCATCATCGCCACTATCATCATCACCATCATCATCATCACCACCATACTGTCTATTCTCAAAGTAGCCTTTTGGGGTTCTTAAGTTTAGTGGTGCAGTATTTATGATGAAGTAAAAGTAGATATTATCTATTAAAGCTTGAGAATTTTACTTTTCTTTCAGATCGGTGTGGCTCGTGTCTATAGCCCTTGTATTATTGGGAATTACTCAGAGTTTTCTACGGGTACCACTTATGCCTCGGATGCTCGAAATTGCAAAGTGAGTCACACATGTTAGGATCTTCGTTGATTTTCGCTTATGTTACATGCAAAGTTTGTGAATGCTGTGGGCTGAGCGTACGTTATGTCGAACTGATTGCTTCCTGCCTTTTACTTTGTAGATACAGTGGTATGCCTGAAGATGCTTCAACATCTGGTATCATGTCTGGAATTTATACCTCAACACTAAACATGGGGTAGGCACCTGCAGTAATTTCAATATGTACAAAGCACCTATTAACGCAAAATATTGTATTATATTGAACTTTTGATGCAAGGAACAAAATTTTCATTTTATTGAACTTGAAACTGTAACACATTATTCAAGTTGCGAATGTAATGACATCGAAATATCGGTGAGTGGTCACTTAACAGAAGTTAAAAACAATTATAGAAAATTTCAATTAGGGTGGCTACAAGTAGTTTTTTTTTTGCGCTTGTACATAATCTTACTTAAGCTCAATGAATCTGAATTTGATATCAGATGTTAGGCTTGGATGAAAGTTTTGGATGACGCTCTTTTTATGCTAGTCAGCGTTTCCATAGCAACGGTAAACAAACATGCCAAAAAAAAAGTTTTTCCTAATTATCTTTCGATTTGGGGGCTACCCGCGACAAGCGAATAAATGCGCTTCTGCACAGTGTAGCACACTAAATGGGAAAATTTCAAACAAATTAAACTGTTCGATTTCGTTCGACTAATACGTGTTTTTTCATGTTTGAAATATAAGCGGTCAAAACATTCCACAGGTGTCACAAATTATCATTAAATTATCCATGATTTTAGTTTAACTTGATCAGTTAACAAATCACGAAGTTTGTTCATAGTTTTCTTTCTAAACAGCGGCTTTTCACTTACGAGAATGAACTTATTGTTCCAAATAATTTCGTTTAACACATCAGATGAGGTTGGCCGTGCTCGTTTTTGTAGATTACCCACTCACGCAGGCCTTTCTTATGAAACTTTGGAAGTGTCCTTGGTAAAATTTTAATATCATAATTACATTCCTGCACATACTTCATGCCATGATCCTCTGAGTTTTAGAATAGGTAGTCGCACATGGAAGTATGACTGTTCTCTGACTTAAGTCATTAATATTGCAGTGCATGTGCTTCCTCAGTGCTTGCAGGAGTCTCAACACAATATTTTGGATTTGCGTGGGCCAGCGCGGTAAGAATAATTTTACAACCAAGTTAGTCTTAACGTGTAACTTTAAAGTCCTTTTTGCAAAGAAGCGTGAAGCAGTCTTTGTTCCAGAGCAAAACATTGGTAGGTACCTCGTCTTGAAAACGAGAAGTGATAAACGTCTGTCGCATTCCTTCTCCCCCCCCCCCCCCCCCCCAGTAACGACCAAAATGGTATTTACAGCTGACAAAATATAATTGACCGACATTTATGGTGTTCCCTCCAGTTTCCATGCAGCCAAACCGAACTTTTTGAGAGGCCGTTTAACTAACTTTCCCCAACTTAAAATCTTCGATACTGAAACCAATCGATTATCGATTATGTTAAATATTTAGGCATTTTGATTGACAAAAATCTCTCGTGGAAAATACACATTGCCAAATGTAGCTACTACAATAAGTAAAACGGTTGGTTTGATCGCTAAATTGAGGCACTTTGTTCCTCAACATACCTTGCTAGATATTTACCGTGGGTTAATCTTGCGTTAATCTATGGTTTGATAGTTTGGGGACAGGCGTCAAAAAGACATTTAACAAAATTCTTATTGCTTCAGAAAAAAGTTCTCCGTTTCATATTTTTTGCCAACAGGAATGTTCATGCTATTCCTTTTTTTCATTGATGCAAATATCCTGCCAATTAGCTTTCTCTATTTTAAGTCCGTATCTTACCTAATGCATGATACTCATACTAACACTGCACCCTCAAAAATCTGTTCTCACAGATATCATCCATTCATGCCTATATATAACACAAGAGCATCCTTGAAAAACAATATGTACATCAAAAAAATTAATCTTGAAAAACTAAGACAAGCCGTCCCAATATTTGGCGCTAAATTATGGAATGAGATACCAGGTAGAATGAGAGATACCGTATTTATTCGATTAAGCGCCCTGGGCGCTTATTAAATTTTTGGACCTTGAGAGCGGGCGCTTATTCGAGGTGGGCGCTTAATCGAGGCTGGGCGCTTTTTAAATTTTCACCATTTTCAGCAAGTAGTAACTTTATTTTGCAACAAAACAATAAATTTTAACAAAACGTGAAGATGTACCAAAGCAGAATTTTAAGTGTTCATAGTAGTACTTAGTCAATTTCAATATCATTGTCACTAAGGAGTGGGCGCTTATTCGAGGTGGGCGCTTAATCGAATAAATACGGCATGTCAAAATATGTGTTTAAACGAAAATTAATCAGTGTGCTCCTTGAAATATTAAAAGACAAAGATGATTATCTTGATACTACCATGATAATGCGAGAAATAAAATCGCGAAATCCGAAACCTTAGCTTCTTTTACAGTTTGCATTAAACAGATTTTCTTGATTTGAATTTATTACACTTATTTCTTCTTCTTTTTTTCTTTGCTTTTTACTTATTAAGTGTAATATCTGATTTTGCAATAGAATTAATTTGGCACGTCTCGACTAGCGTCTTTTTTGCTAACTGCGTGCCGAGAAATTGTACATGTTAATAATTATGATAATAAATGTCTTGTCTTGTCTTGCTTCTCGTTTATCTCCGCAATTTTAAATCCGATTTACAAAATTGTTAAGGCCCGTGTAAACTAGCGGCCATTTCCTGTGCGATTCGGGTGCGACATTTGCTTTGATAAGCCGTGATTTCCAAAAAATCGCCGCTAAGTTGTATCAGGTTTCCAATATGTTCGAAACCTCTACGACATCGCGCGACAAATTGCGCCCAAATCGCAACGAAATCGCCGCCCGTTTACACATGCGATTTGAAGATGCATGCAACTTACGCGTGACAAAAATTGCATCCACGAGTGCGCCAAAAATTACACACAAAATCGCCTGTGTAAACGAGCCTTTACACTCCTATAAACTTCAAACTAAGTACAATATTTTGTGTAACAGTTTCATACTAATTCAATAAAGGACTGGAAAGTTAGTTAAACGGCCGCTCAAAAATGTTCGGTGCGGCTGCATGGAAACTGGAGGGAAACACCTTAAACTCATAACAGAGAATTGAGCATTCATTTCTGTTGATCACAAGTAACCTTTATATTCCCTACAGGTCATGGGCTTTTTGTTGTTATTACAGGTGGGTAAAATTACACTAATTGCCTCGATAAATGCATCATTATTTTGGCAACCTTACGACACGTGTTCATTTTCAAAAACAGACACGCTCAAGGCCTAATCGTTTGTCAGGCTCCTCAATATTCTTGCACTTAACTCAGAATCAATCTGTTTTAAATTGGATAAATTGTCTTTAATAAAGATTATCCCTGGCCATTGTACCGAGTGGAGAATATTCTTTGCACTTTATAAATATTTTTTTTTTCTGCAGGGAATAGTCCTTATAATCTTTAACACCTACAGCACTAGAGGAAGGTAAAGCTTTCGATCTTGTCTATGTTATTTTTCTTTTTATTTCAAAGCAAATAAAGCCCCTTTTCAAAAATTGGTTCCCCAGTTGGAGTGCATTTGCCTACTGAGCGCTGCTAAATTTTGGGTGCACAGTTAAGCTTTCTTTTTTAAACATTTTGGGGTCTACCCGAATCTACCCGTTATAGCGAAGCACTCGCGGGCCGAAGGCCCGCTGCGAAGCCCCATACTCATAGAACCTATGCCCGTCATTTTTCATGGTCATGGCTAGCGGAATGCTTCGCCGGCGCGTTGTCTGCCCGCCGCCGCCCGTCGTACGCGTTTGGCTAGCTCGCGGGCGCGTATGACGTCGCAAAACATGCGCGTATGACGCCACACGCGCGGCTATACAGCCGTCAGCCCGGTAAGCACTTTAAAAGTTGGATCTTTTCGCAATGTTTAGCGGAGCAGTAAAGTCGTTATTTCCCTGCATTTTTTCGCGTCTTGCTATTCAAGACAGGGAAACTAATTAAGGGATACTCAGAAGCCGCTTTAGTGAAAAAAAAGAGCTTTCAGGGATGAAATCTTGCTTCGAGAAACTTCATACGTTTTTATCAATGCAGGAGCAATGCGGGAGATGCCATGTTTTTATTACGGATTTCAGAATCGAAGAAGTGGAGTTTTAACGAATTTCCCAGCAGTCCAGTGAATTTATGTTGATATCAACTTTTGATTGACTTTTCCTTTGTGTTCTCTTTAGTTTTGGAGACATGTTTTTGAAACGTGCTCATATTAAGTCGTGTTGTTATCTTGAATTTCATCGAGGACAGCTCTGCCTTAATGCGCTATAAATGGTACGTGTTTTGCTTTTAAACATAGACTAATGGAGATTTGAATAAAATTTTTCGAAAGAAGACTGTGTTGTCCATTTTTATGTGTTTGTTCATTCGTTACATAGATTGAAAAGCGATTTTATGTAAACAAAACAAGACTTAGATTTTCTGTCTTCACTCACGTCGCCTTATGCAAATATGTTTGTGTATTTTTGCAATTTTGATTTCCAAATCAGTTTCTTTTTATTTTCTTCGGAAAGTAGTCGTACTAGTTATTCTAGACACAGAAAAGTTGTTTTTGTACGGTGTAAATGTACTGTGCAGACGGTCGGCCGGTAATACTGTTTTTGGGAATTGCTAAAATTGAAAAATAGCCCGGTCGTCAATCTTAATTCTTGTGCTTCCGACCTTTCACCTAAGTTAAGTTTCACCTTAGTTAAGCTTGTTCAAAGTGCGACGCTGTTAGGCTGGGCCTATCTATATATATATATTAGTTTTTATAAGTTGAGGTAGTTGAAAACTGAAGGATCGCAAACTCCACCAGGTCACCTAGTGGGCAATGACATTTTTAACCCACGTGGCCTTTTATTATCGCCTTCAGTCAGTGTCAACTTCTGCAGAATTTAGTCTGTAGAAAGTGTCTGAAGGTCTTTGCTTGGTTCAGGTCTCGCGCCATTGATCCTTGCTTCATTTTTACCCTAAAAGGTACCGCAATAGCTGAGACAGTGACACTGTACTGAACACCTACAATGGAGGTCATTAGTGTTGGGACACTTACCAAAATACTAGTCAAATAATCCCCCCCCCCCCCCCTCCACCCCTCTAGCAATGTTGAAATTCATGATCGAACGCACATTTACACAGAAAAACTATTCACCTACATTGGTCAACATTGGTTTGGGGGGAACGGGGGAGGATACGGTGAAATTGCGCCCGCAAACATAGCTATAGTAGTGTCACATTATTATTTGTTTACTGGTGTCCCAGCTACTTTTGTCCTCCATTGTAGCTAGGTAGTGGTGAACTAGCCTAGGGATAAGTGGGGCTTCTGGGACCCCAGGGGTCGTTATTCCGCCCCTGTACTAAGGTAGTATTAAAACAAACATTTTATTCCGATATGTGTGCATTGGAAAATTCAACTGTTCTTATATGTACTCAGTGTAGCTAAACTACAGTAAAGATTTTTATACAAGCTGGCAATCAAACAATAGAAATTAAACTCCTATTTCACGATAGTTGTTAACTGTAACCTTATCTTTACAGACCACCAACATCTGCAGTTGAAAAAAGCTGTGAGCTTGGCGAGAGAGATCCAATACTTCCTCGGAAAGAAGAACATTCAGTCGACTGGTAGAGTGTAATAACGTCATCGGGCAAAATGGCTGGACATCGTTAATTATTCATGCCTATTGAAGCGGCAAATTGGAATGCGAGCGCAATGTGTAAAGCCTAGAAAAAGAGAAGAATGGACCGAAATCGACAGGACAGCTTTGATAAAACTCGCTCTCCTTAATAGAGGTTTTGCACGCCAGCCATGTTGCATGGCAGGAACAATGAAAATGTTTTGCATTAGAAAGAACATTCTTTCCCATAGGGAAAAGAATCTATTGTTCCTGCCATGCAACATGGCTGCCGTGCAAAACCTCTATAGACCTCTTTAGCTTGTTTGTTTTGTTTTCCCAATGTAGGTCGTGTGATGTTCTTAAGAGAATTTGTCCTTTGTCATTTCATAAATTATGCATACATATACACGTGAAGAAAACAAAATTTAAAAGAAACACAGTTCTCTAGGGTAACATCACGTGATCTACTTTGGGAAAACAAAACATACAAGCTAAATAGGTCTATTTCAGAAGTCATAAGTTGAACACACACGCGCGGTTTTTTAAAAAGTAAGGGTGTATCTCTGATTTGCGCCTAAAACGAAGGAGTTTGACAAAGTAAAAGGGCTATCTCTTTTAACTTGAAAATGGAGAAAAAACAACTTTTTTGTATGGACGCCGATTTCAAGAGCGGTTTTCTCTAAACTCGTAATGGTTTCCAGGAACCCACGCATAGGAAATTGAAGATAAATCTTTTCATTTACAGAATCCGTTTTTTCTCCTAAAATTGGTTAACGAGAACCAATAGCACTTTCAGAGTTTTAAAATTGTATGCTGGAGTTCCATTTGAAAATTAGTCTAGCAGCAAGTGTAATCCCGTGGGAATTTAATGAAGAAAGCAAGCGACTAGTCTGATTGTGTTTAGGGGACCCCAAGGAACAAGAAAAATGTTGTCGGCAATTTTGTGAATTGTTGGGAGGGTTTAAAGAGAGTTTTTTTTTAAAATGGAGTGTATTGCTCAGCATGGAAACGAGGCTGAAATATAAAATAGCCAAAAACTCGTCTTTGAATAAAGATATCATATCCAAACTTACCAATGTATAGTAAAGCATTGTTAACACAAAGAAGTGGTTCATGAGGGTCACGTGATCGATATAGCATGAAAGCGAGGCTTATTCTATGTTTCTTGATACGCACAGCTAGCCAAGCGTCAAACATCGGCTATTAATGTGATCACAATACCTCAACAAGCAATCCATTGGTTATATTCTGAAAACAGTAGTGTTTCTGTTTAAAGCAGGTAACGTGTCAGCCCGACATGGGCATATCTGTCTTATCTCGTCAAATTAGTGATAGAAACAATATAACTGGATAATCTGTACAGCAAGAACATTTTGCTATCTTACATGGACAAGAACAAACAATTTTAATAACACATTGACTTTGGATTTCTCTTTCGGATTTTGCCGAACTCACACAGTCAAAATAATACGTAACAAATAAAAGAATGTCCAGAGCTTCTTCAGACTACTTATCCTCGTCATCACTGCTGTCCGCATCATCTTGTTCTTTGACACAGTTACATTTCACTAGCTGGATAATGGCCTCGGCGCTGGTGGTAACCGAGTAATCAAAGCAAGCCATTCATCCTCATTCCTTTCCCAACCATAGTATTCTGGTGAAGGCAGCTCTAGATTTGGAACTCTGTCGTTGTTCCAGATCATAACCTGATAGTAGTAGTAGAATGGCCTTATGCAGTGCGGTCTGTGTTGGAGCTACCGTGTACGAGGAAATTTTTGCGGGAGGAAAATTTTGCGGATTACCGACTAAATAGGCCTTATGCATGATGGCGTCACCAGCTCAAAATTCACCACCAAGCCTCGTTTGTACGAAATTTCTTGCAAACCTTTGAAAAGTTCACGTTGTTTTTGAATGGGTATTATTTTCAACTTTGCTCCTTTGAGAATACATTGATGAGATTGACACAGGTTCACACTTCGAAAGCGAGGCTTGGGGGTGAAATTAGCTAGTCTGACGCAAACATGCATTTTGCGGGAGGAAATTTTTGAGGATCGAGACAGCTAAAATTTCTGATGAGAGAAAATGTTTGCGGATTTCTGGTTTTGTATAAATACAATTCAAGGCAGCATAGGTATTAAATTGCAATTTTACTTCCTGACCGGAAGTTTCTATAGTTCCCATACTTGGTTGCTGTTCTAGCGCCAACATGAACATAACAACGAGAAAACCTGAGTGAATTATTGTACGTTCTTGTAAAAACGTATCAGTCGATTATGATAACAGCCTCTGGTTCTTTTGAGGACGTGTCTGCAGTTGAATCGGGAATATACATGTAATATTGGGTTTTCATCATTTTTTCTAGCTTTATTCAGCGACCCCTAATATTTGATCTTATAATCATGCACTAAGAAATAAAACCATTTTTGGATGATACCCTGTCTGTTGGGGTCACATGACCAGCCGCGCCCTAAATTATGCAAAATTTGGAATTTTCAGATAACGGCATGAAAATTCAATTAAAATCTCCCGTTTTTCCTTCCTTAGTCTTCAATTTACAGAGTGATACGTCAAATTAAACGGGGAATATCGAAAACTGTTATTGCTGCATAATTATTCATTGTTTTCCTCTAATGCCAATCCCTCTCTAAAATTAAAACGTTATAGTTTACAGAAAACAAACAACTTTGGAAAACCCCGATTAGTTCCATAAATTCTGTACTTAATAGTCATTGATAGAAAACAAATTAAGTAGAAAAACATTTTTCCAAAATCTCGTAAATTTGGATCGAAAAAAATTGCTAAAAATTGGGCGTGGCAAGTCATGTGAAGCAGCAAGTCCATTCATGTAAGCGAAATTTTTTTTTTCAATAATTAAAAACCTCTTAGAAAGGTTAAAGTCAATAAGTCAAATATGTTTTAAAATAAACCACCCCCCTTTAAATCGAACGAGACTCATTCCTTAATTCACCCGAGATGACTGTTGTGCCGATCGCCTGGGAGTTATGAGAGCAATATGTTCACTGTTAAAAAGTTCCTGTTAAGCCGATATACACCATTAAAACAAGATTTACTAATGTTTCTGCGGGAGTGTATTTCTGCGGTGGAAAATTAACTCCCGCAAAATTAAACTACTCACGGTAGCCATTGTAACATTCTCTTTGTTATTCTGACAATTTCTTCCGTCGTGGACCTTCTCTAGAAGAGCCATTAGTGCACTTTTGGCAGAACAATGAAGCATTGACCCATCCGCTGCAACTTGGGATCTCCGAATCAAAGAAAACTCGTAAAGGCCAACAGTCTCTTTGATGTCAATTTCAGGACGGCTTTTACAGACCATCATCATCCGCGCAAGCAAAGACCTGTTCTCTTTCAGTTCAACCAACGTCTCCTTTGTGGCCACTTTCACCACTTTTGCATTGCTCTCTATGTCAGAAGCTTCCTCTTCTTCATAGTAGACCAGAGATTGACCGCCTTGACCTTTTCTGACTGAATTCGCTCCTCTACAAACGTGTTGAACAGTGTCCGCCCAATTTCGCTCTGATTGCAGAGGTCTTTGATCTTCTCTGGCATAACAACTTTCGTCCCAAAGTTTTACGGCTCTGCACTTTTCTCCAAAAACGGATTGGTAAAACTTCCAGCAATTTCTCAATGTTCTTTTCTTCCCTGGAAAGAACAGCAGTTGTCGGGTCATGATGCTGTTTCTGGGTCTGTGAGACGACTCTAGTCATATCTTTGGCTTGTTCAGCAAGTCTTGCGTGTTCAGGGGCAATAAGGAAGTACTTGGTTCGAGCACATGGCTTAAGAGTGATCCCTACGAATCCTCCAGTGACTTTCATTGAGCGGTTGATTTGCTCAAGGCCATGGTCAGCTCCAAGTGCACAAAATGAAACACTGGCGTTCTTATTCACCACCCAGTTTCCCTACAGAAACTCAGCATAGATTTCAGGGTTTGATGTTTCTAGGGAATTCATTTCTACCAGATAGAGTGGGATCATACAAGCACAGTTCAAGCGATTGTGGGGGAAGAAATATTTAGTAAATGTTTCTAGGACCTTGAGGTGTAGCTCCCAGTCTCTCGTTCGCACTGCCCTGATAAAGTCCAACATCTCCATCACCATGCGGATGTACCGCCTTGTCACCTTGAACATCGGGTGCTTCTCATGTACAGTGTCAAACTCGGCCATCTTCTCAACGATGCACTGGCTCTCAATAACTCCCATCGATTTGGAATTCGCATCTTTTACTTCTTCTTTCGTTGACTTGGTACACGTATCTGAAACCTGCTTCAACAAATCTTCTATACTCTTTGAATCTTCCTGGAAGCTTTGAAAGAAGGCGTCTTGATACAGAATGAACAGTGCCCGTAAAGTGATGATGTGTGCTGTCTCTCCTCTCTTCACATGAGTGCCGTCGAGTATTTGCTTGACTAAGGCTGGCCCAAGGCCATAGAGATCGGATTCAATCCAGTACATATCAATTCCACTTTCATTCAATCCAGTACATATCAATTCCACTTTCCTCGATGAATGTGCCGATGGTACGCAATTGCGCCATTACTATGTGTAGTTCACCTGGGCGAAAGATCAGATGATTTAGATCATGTCTAGCGATCTGCAGCTTCTTGGCTGGCTGATAGAGAACCACATCCAACGAAATGATGGTCTTCCTATCAGGACCTACCACCTTTGTATTGATGTTTTGCGCTACGGTTAGAAAAGTCTGCCATTCGTGTGCTGGTGCTGCTATCAATGGCGGCGCTTCAGCTTGTGTGACGTGCATTCTATTACTACTGAGCTAGTTTTATGCATGACCGTACAGGTGCTGTCTTACTTCTGGCAGGCTGTTCTTCTACTTCTAATGTGATGAACTGATCTCTCTGCTCCTCGAGCTTCACTTCATTCTGACTTAGTCATCTGACAGTCCTGGAGAAATTGCGTGAAAGAAGCCAGGCGAAGTCTTTCCGTCTTACTGTAATAGGTAGCTCATTCTCTTTAAATAGTCCGCCGGGCGGAAGGTACGATATTCTGGACTAGGTGGGTTCGGACAAGGCTTGGGGCAATCCAGTAAGGCAGTAATTGTCTCTGGAAGTCCTAATAAGTAATTTTAGTTCGGGACCATCGTTGGGGGATGTATGCATTACATTGTTGTGGTTGCAAAAGTAAACTATATTTATTAAACCCAATTATGTGACAGAAATTTACCTTAATTCCATCCTCGGGCTCACTCTTCTGGTAAATCACCATAGCTGTTCCATGAAACGTACGTTTCCCATCGTATGTGTCTTCGGCAAAGTCCACATTGTCTATTGCAAAAAACACATGTCTTCCTTCTATAGTGTTTGGTGGAAGGTACACGCCATCATTCTGTTCCATTCGATGAAGAACACTCGCTTCTATTGGGCTTCTACTCTCAATAATCTGTTGTAGTCAACAGACATACCAAAACCATGGAGCAGATTCACTGGTGCCTTGCTACGAGTTGCCTGGCGTACAGCCAAGCCAACAGCCAGTTGCTGTTGCATCTCTCTTTTCTTTTCTTTTTCTTTTCTTTTCAGCGCTTCTGACTTTTTATTACCTTTCTGCCTGTCCGTCAGACACATGGAGACTGTCTGTTTGCGACAAAGTCATCGCACGCTTGTTCACTTCTTCCGATTTCGTTCTTGCTGAAAGGTAATTTTTTGGACGAGTGTTGCTCCTCTGGGATATTGTCACTGCATGTATTATCGAGTGATCTAGTAAATACCCATTTCTTGCATTTGTTTATTGATTTTCTGAGGATTGCAGCCGCGTCATATAAGATCTTCATTTCCTCGGCACAGTTAGTAGTAACTGTTTGAGACTATGCACTTATTGACTGGGTGGGAGGGCCGGACGGGATTGGCTCGAGGTCATGGCGTACGGACCGAGCGCAGCGAGGTCCGTGCGCCATGACCGAGAGCCAAATATTTTCACGTCCGGCCCGACCTAACTCAGTCAATAAGTATTTTATAATATGACTAGAAAGTACAACAATAGTCGTGCAGTGCGAGGTCGCTTGAACTCGAGCGGGGCCGGACGGCTTTTTCCGGACCAGTTCACGTCAACTCGTCCGGCCCCGCTCACGTCACCGTGCGATTCTGTTTTCTGTAGGATTGCGTCAGCGGGGCCGTACGGTCATATTATAAAGCTGAATACAGCATCTCTGGTTGTCTTTATGCTGAACCTCTCTGCCTCATTCACTTCTTTCGGTTTGTGGAACTCAATTTCTGGGATTTCTTTTTGCAGTAACTGCTTTATTGTTTCCGAGTGCATGTAGGATGGGAAACATTGTTCTCTTCTAATATACCTTGGAATGCATTATGAAATTCAGCCGTTCTCACAGACTGTGTTTATGCTAGATTCAGAAGCAGACGATGATGGCTTTCGAAGTACATTCGTAACGTTATTCATCCAACAGTAGTTTTTGTGATATTTAAAGGGGCATTGTCACGCAAATTTTGCTGTGTTTGGTCAAAATACACTAAATATATGACAAAGTACCTTTACTCGAACATAAAGTTGCCTTTAGAACACCAAGAAGATAATATTAAGTGATTTCTTCAAGGAGAAACAAACCATAATAAGTTTATCTGTGATTTTTCCACTGCTCTTGGCTTTGGGAGGAACTTGAAAAAATTGGTTGCAATCCATTTCCATCCTGGCCATCCGCAGCCAAAGATAACGAATACTAGTTTCTGTGCACTGGTAGAGTATTTGTTAACAAAACTGGACCATTATTTTAAGGTTTCTATTGAAACAAATATGTTTTTTGGCTTTTCAAAGTGATACTAAAAATAGGTGACAGTGTCCCTTTAATGTCAATGGCATGGGCATCATTTGCATCCACCGCTGTGCTTAGTTTCACACGCAATTTGTCATTTTTTGAGACCTCGATTGCAGCGCGGAGAGATTACCCAGCAGCAAAAGTGAACATTGCGGAGAGATCGTTTAAAGTTCGCGCGACATTCACAAAAAAAGCAAACATCCCTGTCATACGGCGATGTTTTTGAACGTGTGAGTTGAGGTGTTACTTCCATCACATTTCTTGATTTTCTTCTACACTCGTTTGGGCCTTCGAGGTTCCTCTCATACCTGTCCTTAGCCCTCTTTAGCTTTCCAGTATGAACTGCAGCTTTGTAGCAACCTCTGTGCCATGAAGCTTGTTTTTCTTTAAGGTCATGCAGTGAAATACTTTTTAGTTTGGACCATGCTTCTGAGTAACGAAGAACACTATACCTATACCATTCCTCAATGACTTCTACAACGTGTTCATGTTTGTTGGGGTTTTCAACAAGACGTTTGTCCTTTACTCTCTGGTAAATAATGCAAAGATTTAACTCAATGTATTTTTCGAGAGCATTTGCCATCATTGTTAGTCTTCATTTAATACGCCATACACCGCAGCACTACATAGCCTGCAAATAAAGATGGCTGACCACTACTTTGATGATAACGACTTCTGACCAGTGTGCGCCGTCGTGCCCAGTGCCCTCTCGGAATTATTTTTGGAAATCATATTATCGCGGTGATATGAAATCAAGTTGGTGATTTTCAGTTCCGAATAAAAAGTCAAACAACCGGTTTCCGGTTAGAAATAATATCTTCCTCACTTTAATGCGAAAGTCTAACAAGGCCTGCTTTAGAACGAAATATAGAAGATTCGTGAAAAGAAAAGAACTAAAATCAATAGTTAATTGAGTTACAGCAGGAGCCTATTAACCGCGTAATGGGCTCCTGGTTGCGTTCGACGATAGGAGAACGCTTTCTAATCTGGTCGGGTATCGGTCTGGGCGCAGGGGATTGTGGGAGGAATTGGGCTGGATGCTATGCGATTTCAGGGTTTGGACGCCATCTTGGATTGGCTGGCTGGCTGGCTGGCACAGATGGCCTCGATCTCATGTGATAACTTTTCACGGCCGCCGGGAATTGGTATAAATTACTCTTTAGACCATGTTTTTCTGTTTTTGTTCGCGCCGTGCCGTCCTTTGTGCTTTCTTCTGCCTTTGCTGTTTTTCGCAGTTTTCCCCAAGGTAAGTGAACTTTGTAGATTTATTCGAACTTCCACTTGAAAATATGACTGAAGCTACTTATCAGAATATCAGAAAACTATGCAGTGGTGTGTTTTCTAGGAAACAGACGCTGCGATTCGCCCTGTTGTGATGTGTCAATTCAGCTGCTTTTTTTAGGAGATTCAACTTCTCTCTGTGCTCAGCCTTGTGAGACTCGACCAATATAAAACTCCAGGAGTCTCATTTGTAGCTCTTAGCAGGAATAAAACATCATCATCATGTGTTATTGAGCCAATGACCTATGAGCGGTCAAATACTTTGTGGTATCGACTAAATGAGGAAGACAGACTAGACCGAATGGCATTAGCACAATAGACTTCATAACACTGAACACAATCATTAGTTCTGTTATAATCCAACCAAAGTGTTTAGACATGGTTTTATAACTAGGGGAATGTATGTGCTTCCCCCGATTAATAGTTATCATAAAACTTGCAATAATATAATTTTTGTCAATTAGGTAAGTAGGATCGGACAAACATGTGTTAAAGGTAATTTACTCTTGGTTTAATTGTCCCTCACTTGAAGTTTTTTTGCTCTTATTCTCAGGTTATCTACTCATGCCTTAGGTAAGGTAACTCCTTGACTTTTGTGAATTGTTATTGCCCATGCAAGTGCAAGCGGAAGCTGCTGTCTTTCCTGGAAGCCATCTGATAACTGATAATTGAGCTGAGGCAGTGACTGGGCAAATGGGTACACAAGATGGAAGACTGTGACTGAGAGATGGACCTCTGTAGAAGTCAAATTTTACAATAACTGCTCAGTTTTGGCAAATCAGATTATTTATTTTTGCTTTTAAACATAAACTAACGGATATTTGAATAATTTTTTTCAAAAGAAGATATTGTTGTCCATTTTTATGTGTTTGTACATTAATTTCATAGGTTGAAAAGCGATTTTATTTAATCAAAATAAGACTTGGATTTTATAGTTCTAAACTGAAAATATCCAGAGAATATGACAACGATATAACAACTGCCACCCCTTGATCCCCCGCTCCTCGTGAACCACTTCTTTGTGTTAACAATGCTTTACTATACAAATTTGGTAAGTTTAGTGATATGTTTATTCAAGTTTTTGGCTATTTTATATTTCAGCCTCGTTTCCTTGCTGAGCAATATACACCAACAATTTACAAAATTGCCGACAACATTTTTCTTGTTCCTTGGGATCCCCTATAAAACGCAATCAGACTAGTCGCTTGCTTTCTTCATGACATATGCTGCCAGACAATAATGGTAGTACAATAAATGCTTGTTATCTAATGAGTACCCACTATAGTATTAAAGATTAATAAATACTTACAAATGTTTCGAAATTTTCAGTGTATGAGTTTTGGTACCCTTACTTTCTGTGAAACATCTATAAACAAAACTAATTCCTTGTTCGGGAATCAAACGAAAAAAAAAACGAGCCTGATAACAGTAAACAAAAGCACTACAAATTAGGGCCTTTTGCACGAGAATAAAATAATCCTTAGTCTTTCTAGTGTGACCCTCCTGGTTAGTATAGTTCTAAAAAGAACTGTTGCTGTTGATATCTTCCGCAGAAATCCGCTAATTACCGCCAACTTTTTTCCGGAGGATTGCTTTTCAAAACTTGACTCGGCTTCAACACCATTTTAGCCTGTGCATGAACATGCTCATTTTTAGGGTATTGGGTTAAGATGGCTCGACTGGGTTTTTGAGCGACGATACCGTTTAGCTTTGAGAAACTTGTGTACCACCACAAACAATCCAACGAAAAAATTGATTGCCACAGCTGTGCTAGAGAAAGATTAAAGTTTCAGATGAGGTTAGTTTTATGGAAATCGGAGTTGCCAAAGCAACGTTATGACGTCACTTCCGGTTTTACTTGCCGAATTACTTGCCGAATTACTTGCCATCAGAGATAATTTTGGAAAACGCTCTCTGGATCTTCGACCTGACGTACTTGTCCTTAGGTCTTCAAAATTTTACAAATTTTCGAGAAAATTTCGAGTGAATTTTTAAGGTGTTAAAATACAACAAAAACAAAACAATTTTGAAATGTTATTAAAACTTATGTCTACAGGGCTTGATGAAATAATGTTTTGGTCTGACATGAATTTTATACCATCCAAATACATTAGGTGAAAATCTCAAGGAAATCGCTCCGTTTGGATTTCAGAAATATTACCTTGAATATGAACTGGTCTGGAGTGTTATTTCGCTTTTACATCAAAAATTGACCTTACACTTATTAAAATTGTCATGAATTAAAAAGCGAATGATGAATTTTTTTAAAACTTAGTCCTCATAAAGATTAATTAATATTCAATACAACTGCCAAGTTTCAAATTCATTGAAACGTTCTAAGGCTGTCAATTTACAGCCTCAACGTAGGAAAATATTGAGCTGATTTTCACGAAAGTGATTTGTTGATCTCATTAAGCGTCTCCATTGTCTCGAATCGCCATGCAATTGTAAATTTCAGTACATAATGAATTCATAAACACTTCATTGCTTTGTTTTAAGTGTTACATGAATTCATGATGTACTGAAAGCTACAATTCCACGGCGATTTGAGACAATGGAGATGCATAATGAAACAACAAGCCACAAGCGCGAAAATCAGCACAATATTTTCCTGAGTTGGCGCTAAAAATTTACAGCCTTAGAATGTTTCAATGAATTTGAAACTTGGAGCTGATTGTATTAAACATTAATTAATCTTCATGAGGACTAAGTTTTAAAAAAATTCATTATTCGCTTTTTAATTTATGACAATTTTAATAAATGTAGGGTCAATTTTTGATGTAAAAGCGAAATAACACTCCAGGCCAGTTCATATTCAAGGTAATATTTCTGAAATCCAAACGGAGCGATTTCCTTGAGATTTTCACCTAAGGTATTTGGATTGTATAAAATTCATGTAAGACCAAAAAATTTTTTCATCAAGCCCTGTAGACATAAGTTTTAATAACGTTTCAAAATTGTTTTGTTTTTGTTGTATTTTAACACCTTAAAACTTCACTCGAAATTTTCTCGAAAACGCTTCCATAGAAATTTGCAAAATTTTGAAGACCTAAGGACAAGTACGTCAGGTCGAAGATCCAGAGAGCGTTTTCCAAAATTATCTCTGATGGCAAGTAATTCGGCAAGTAATTCGGCAAGTAAAACCGGAAGTGACGTCATAACGTTGCTTTGGCAACTCCGATTTCCATAAAACTAACCTCATCTGAAACTTTAATCTTTCTCTAGTACAGCTGTGGCAATCGATTTTCCGTTGAATCGTTTGTGGTGGTACACACGTTTCTCAAAGCTAAACGGTATCGTCGCTCAAAAACCCAGTCGAGCCACCTTAAAGTAGCGCGACCAGTCCGCCAATACCCCCCCACCCCCCCCCCCCCCCCCCCAAAAAAAAAAGAAGCCCGTTCATAGGCTATTGTCACGCTTTCAACTCAATGTAGGAAGCCATTCACATAGGTTGGGAACAACCTTCCCTTAACAAGCAAATTAGGCATTCGGTTAATTTAACGCTGTCCTTTTCAGTAGTCTTATTTTTGTTTCTTTCCACGACATGTACTATTCTTTTGGTTTTAATTAGTGTTCCCTGTTTTGGTTATATTAACCCATTTTCACGTTGTTATTACATAGTGTTTGTTTTTACTACACTGCATAGCTATCTGTAATTCAATTATTTTGAAACTGACGATGGGGGGATGGGGGGGGGGGGGGGCACAAAGTGCCCAACGACATGAGGATAGAAGAAATATAAAAATTTGTGAAAGATTTAGGTGTATTTTCCGTGAATCCATCGAACAATCTGTCAAAGAACTTGTACATGGATGGGGCTGGAGAGGACTCACGATCAAGTCATTAAATTCTGACAAATTTCACTCAATTCTTAGGATATGAAACAGTCGGATAACAACATCAGAAAATATGGACTTTCCTGATCGCGCTAGCTGTGTTAATAACACATCTTTTCTATTGAACAAGTTGATTATTGCTTCTTGATGTATTTCCCAAATTTGCCAATCTTGAACAGCTCAGAAACGGATACGGATTGCCGGATGTGTCTAGAACGAAGACCGAAGACCAAAGACCCTGTGGTCTAAAACGAAGACCCTAATGGTCTAAAACGAAGACCCTATGGTCTAAAACGAAGACCTTGTGGGACCTGTGGTCTAAAACGAAGCCCCTATGGTCTAAAACGAAGACTCGCTAATTCGATGTATGAGCTTACTGTAATTTGGGAAATGAAACGAAATGAAATATAGATCTGCAATTAAATAATTAAACAAAAATTGTATTTTTTTCGGGATAGTCAGCTCAGTTTCGTTTATACAGTGCGTAATTTCGCAAATCAAGATTTTCAAATCACGACAACACGTCGTCATTCCCGAGCTCTTTCGCGAAATTTCGCTTTAAAAAATGAAATTATCTAGTCCTATTTTGTGAACAAAAACAATGGAGAGAGTCACTTTACACTTTTGCCGTGTCCAAAGCCGGTGTCGAAAACAGAAGGAGTCCAATACAGGACCAGGTATATGAAAGTGTGAAAGGAAATCTAACATCCAACAGCATAATTTTGATCGTTTGCATGTGATTGTTTTATTATTTTTTTATAAGCCTTATAATTTTTATAATTTTTGATTTTTTCTGGTAGTCCATTTTAGACCATTTTAGGTAGTTCATTTGGTAGTCCATATAGGGTTAGTCCATGGACTCAGTGGGGGTCAGCGAAATGTACCGATCCGTCGAAAACTTAGCTGTCTAAGATCATAGACAGAAAATTGACCAAAATTATCAATCACGAAACATCATACTAGGTCATACCTCAGTACTAGCAGGGAACGAGATTGGGTTGTGTGACGAAATACCGTGAAATTCCGAAAGTAACGAGGGCCTTTGGGGCTCGCTACTTTCGGGAGTCATTTATACTTTCGGGTGGTCGTTAATATCGAGTGGGAAAAATGTTTTATAAAGTTGGTGCGAGTGAGCTCTTTTTCCAAAATAAAGGAAGGAAATTCATAAAAACAGTAGTTAAAAAATGACATGAAATTCGTCGTTCCAGTTTCATGTTGCTACCGACAGTCGTTGCTGGCATGCTCCCATGTCTACACGGTGTTGTGTCGGCACGTGTATCGCAACTGGCCAATCACATTCCTTATTGTTTAATATTTATGCGGGTCTTCGTTTTAGACCACAGGGTCTTCGTTTTAGACCACAGGGTTTTCGTTTTAGACCATAGGTCTCCGTTTTAGACCATAGGGATACGGATTTTCTCAAGCAGCAGTCTCCACGGCGAGTTGCTGGGCCTGCCCGATTCCGGCAGGCGAGTCTCTGATTGGTCGAAAATACAATGGGGCAACCAGTGATCCAGCCGTGGTGTGCACGGCACACAACGGCTCGAAATCGTTTCAGCCGACAGACATTTTGATCGCCTCCTTCAACGACAGTGCCTTTTCCATAGAAGCCCAAATCTCAATTTCTTATTAAGCATGGAAAACGATGAAGAAAATCAAATGGACAAAGCTCAACAGCCTGAAAAGAACGATGGCGCTGAAAAGAGAGAACATTCTAAGTTGACAACAAGAAAGAAGCTTGTTGCAGTCTCACTTTTCATCTCATCTTTCACAGCCGTGGCCTCATTTTCAATTATATCACCTTTCTTTCCAAATGAAGTAAGTACAGTTCCGAAAAATATTTAGCCCGTTTTACCACGCCATTTCGCTTCCATAGTAATTTTTAACGTTTGAATCGAAATCCAATATTGATGGTTTGAACAGCGGCCAACAATGAAATTTCCATCCTTTGGGAAAGTGCTTACCATTTAGCCAAAAAATCCGGAAATTTTGGTTGAGAGTCATGGGTGCTTACCATTAAGCCAAGAAAACTGGTATTTTCGGTTGGAAAGCAAATGGTACGGTTGATTTTCCGAGAATTCCGGTTGGAACAAGAGAGGTTGTCCGGCGATTCCGGTTGGGACAATTCGACTGGAATTTTCCTTACCGTTTGAATTTAGAAAAAATTCAAATCGCTAAATCAAGTTAACGGTCTGGGTACTAGGACGGAGAAATGGAAAATTTAAATGGTAAGTGCAATCTCGTCGGTTGGTCAGTAATTTTGGAAAATCGCTTACCATTATGTAACGGTCATCCCAACCAGTTTTTCCCTACAATTTCCGGAAAATTCGTTCGGAAATTATGGAATACCTCCCTTCGGAATGGAACGTTGGAAATGTCCTTACCATTTGAATTTGGAAAACTTCAAATCGCTAAATCAAGTTAACGGTCTGGGTACCAGGATGGGGAAATGAAATATTTATATGGTAAGTACAATCTCGTCAGTTGGTGGGTAAATTTTTGAAAACGCTTACCATTATGTAACGGTAACCCCAACTGGTGTTTTCCTACAAATGGTAAGCACTCAACATTATATTTTTATGCAAACGATTTATATTGTTTTTGACCCCCAACACGGCCAACGTGCAAACCACCAATAAGTAATACCCCGGGGGAGGGGGGGGGGAGGGGCTGGGACGGGGGTACTGGGGGGACTCTCATTTAAAGGCTATATGTATGTGCTGCTGTAAGGGGTATGGTTTTCAAGCAGTTTAGGCTGGGATAGTTAGGGTATATAGAAATCAGAGAGTTTTGGTCTAGAATAGGGTATCATTTGCTAGGAACTGAACTGATCAGTGGTATGAATAATTAAGTCTAGAATAGAAAATGCAACTTGAAAGTGGCTACAACATTGTTGACAGATGGTTTTCCATTAAAAACACTAATAGTGATACAGTTCTAAAAATAACAAGTCTGGGAGAGGGTAGGTATTTTTGGTGTCTAGTCTAGTATAGGGTTACAAAATCAGCTGAACATAGTCTGATACAAGCTTACCTTAAACCTAAGTAAGACTGAATTCCTTGTGATAACTTTTCAGCAAAAGCAAGTAAGTTTGTTTGTCAGCCCATCTCTCATTATCGATAATGTTTCCATTGAGCAGTTTCAAGTAACAAAATCCCTCTGTGTCTATAACAATGAATTAAGAGACATCTGTTGGCTCCTAGGAGAAAAATTATGGAGCCCGTTTCGGTTTTAGCTGTCGCACTTCGTCAATACTCTTCATAAATGCTTAAACTGGAAACAAAGTGTTTGTAAGAAAATAGCCTCAGCCTTGAGTGCAGTAAAGCGTATTAGAGACTTTGTACCATTTTACACTCTTTTGAACATTTTCAATGGTTTGGTAAAGCCTCATTTTGATTACTGCAGTATAGTATGGGATTAAGCTGCTGCAGTAATGGTCTCTCTGAAAAATTACAGAAGCTTCAAAATTGTGCGGCTCGTATTTTGTTGTCTGCCACGTATGGTTCTGATATTATGGATGTATTATTCCAAAGATTAAATTGGAAGAACTAAAGGATTCAGAGGGTTTTCACTTCATGGAGGGACTCCTGAGTATTTGTCATCTAGATTCATTTTTCATAATGAATGCATGCCCCCCCCCCCCACCCCCCCGGGGAAATATACAAGTGTGGTTCCATATTGGAAGTGAAGTGCTGATATAACAATAACTTATAGACTAAGAAATAGTGAAATGAAATTGGTGCTTCCACAACCTTGCACCTATTATATCCAAGATAGTTTTTCTTATAGTGGTGCTATTTTGTGGAATAACCTTCTGTTGATATCAGACTATCTACAACTTTAAGTGAATTTAAAAGATAGATAGATAACTTTATTTATACACTGTATTTCCATCAGCTTAAATTATCATAATCAGCTAACTACCTAACTTCCTAACTACAAATAAGCGGTACAATATAAAACAAGGCTAAGTCAGCACAGTTTGAGTAGATAAAATACACGGCATCCTTGAAAAGCAGGTTTTTGTTAAGTTAGTGATTTTTTATTTTATTTAGATAGTTATTATATATTCTTGTTTGTTTATGTATGGTATAGGGTAAGGGTTTCAGAGTCCTAGCAGCCCCCCCGCCCCCTCCCCCCCCCCCCCCCCCCCCTCCCCGGGAAAAGTATACCAGTGATTCCATATTGGAAGTGAAGTGCTGCCACATTGCAAGAAAATATAATCATTTACTATTAAAGGGAGAGTTTCACGGTTTGGTGCATGTGCAAGCTATGATGTAACTAACCAATTGATTAGACATTTGCCAGTGAAAATGTCGCAGCAGTCAGCTGATTGAATGGATGATTACGCATATCCATGTGCGCCATGAAAGCCACCAGAACATGGAATAAATCCTTCAGGCCGAAGGTTTTATTCAGTGTTGACTTTGTCGGTGTAATCCGTTGAAATTTTCTGTGAATTTTGGTCATCCTTCGCTTTGTTTGGACTCATTATAATATGTGATTATTGAAGTAAATGTGAGTGGTTTTTTAACCCCTAAAATAGGTAAGAAAGCAAATAAAGCATTTTAATCTGTGCACATGTGCCGAACCAAGAACCATCCCTTTAAGTTTCCTATCCAGCCTGCATGACTTTTTATATGTATCAAAATCAACTCTCTACAAATTGAATAACTTTCTTTTTAAGCTACAGATCAATTTCTGTAACAAATGAAAATTTAAAATACTCAGGGCCCATTGGACAAAAATTAACAGGAAATTAAAGACATTCACCACCAGCCAAAATATCATTTCAGATCCATGAGTGTCATGTAATTTATTCAGAGCATATTCTTGGCTTTTACATGACGTCATAAAAATTAAAAAATCTAAAGAAAACGTCCTACAAAGCTGTTTCTAACATGGTATGTGGATACAAGTGTTATAATCTTTCACAAAAAGTTTCAGGTTTTAACGATGTTTTGCTTCCGATTTACAAAGGTTTTAAATGTGTCACGCAATGCGTCACGCTATTTCAGATAAGCCGTGAAAATAAACAAAATTGAATCAGCTGAAAGTTACTGTTTGCATTATAAGTGCTTATAAGCCGAGTTAATTGAGCTTATAGCAAATACAATATTTTTTTATGTGATTTTTGGTGTAATTAAGACTTTGAATTTTTGGCCGCCATCTTTGTGCCCCTCTCAGGGGCACAAAGATGGCCGCTCCATACATTTCTTACTAAAAATATCTAATACTCGTTCGCCTATAACTCTTGAACGAAATTCTTTTGCGCTTCAAAATTTGGCCAAGATGTGTAGTTTTAAACTCTTTACAATTCCATAAACATTTTGGATTCAAAATCTATTTTTTAATGCATCTGAATTTTGATATGACGTAAGTGAAAGCCAAGAATAGTTTGAGAAGTTAAAACCTTTCATACATAAAAACCAACATGCCGGGATGCCTGCCCTTTCCCTGGCCCATTATCTTGCCAAAAAATTAAAGGCCTGAAAGGGCAAAAAGTTACGATGGTGTCTGGATCCACCCCTTATGCCTTACATGTATATTCTCCCTTTTTTGTCAAAACTGACTCGTGATTAGTAGCAATCATAACAAGCAAATTTAGCAATTCCAATTCTTTTTTTTTAATAGGCTTTAACAAAGGGAGCAAGTAATACCGTTGTTGGCTTTATATTTTCTGTATACCCCCTTGTAGGGATTATAATGGGTCCAATTTATGGAAAATTGGTGAGTATCAAACATTATTATTATTATGCAGTAAAACTATCTGTATTATTATTATTATTATTATTTTATTGTTATTGAAATTTTTTTAGTAATACTTTTACGATATTTTATGGATTGTAATTGTGAATATTTTTAGCATTCTAGTAGGTTAATAATTGTAAACGTGAAACTATTTGAGAATTTTTTTTTAATTAATTGTAAACGTAAGATTGTTTGAGAATTTTTTAATAAAGGTTTATTATATTAATTTTATTATTTTAAGAAAAACGACAAAACGTTTTAGTTTGAAAAACATGTTTCGACAGCAACTTCTGTCATCTTCAGTTAATTAGTAGTGTACAAAGCGTTAATTATGCTAGTAACAACAATGTAAAAAAAAAGCGTGACAATGTGAGAATTATAAGGATAGTTTCAAATTTACATGATGTAATTGTTGATTCAAAGACGGTTTTTCTCTATGAATATGAAAAGCCTCTTTTATCTTAAGTTGGAAACTCGTAGAAGCGTGATCTAAAATATGAAAGCAATCTTGTGAACACAAGGTACGGCAATGTTCAGAATTCAGTAGATGTTTGAAAATGTGCGAGGTCCTGTCATTGACTAAGTGCTCACGCACGCGTGTGGAAAAATGCCGGGTTGTTTCGCCGACATAACAGGCATTACAGCCCGCACATACAAACTTATAAACCACACGCGAACGAAGCCCGTCAGGGACAGGGTCTTTCACGCTAAACATGTTGCCTATCTTAAAGGAAGAAAAAACTAATTTTATATCCAAATCATTACAATAGTGCTTGATAAATTGACGAATCTTTTTCTGAGTAACGACAGAAAAATGGCCTGTATAGGGCAGCTTAAAGTAAAATGTAGGTGAAGTGGGAAGAGAATCCCGAGGACAATGATTACTTAGGGTCCCAGTAATGTAGCGGTTTACAACTCTTTCAATTAAATGGGCAGGGAAAATATTCTTTTTTAGGATTTCCATAAGCTTAGTAAGCTTTTAGATCACGCTTCTACGAGTTTCCAACTTAAGATAAAAGAGGCTTTTCATATTCATAGAGAAAAACCGTCTTTGAATCAACAATTACATCATGTAAATTTGAAACTATCCTTATAATTCTCACATTGTCACGCTTTTTTTTTTACATTGTTGTTACTAGCATAATTAACATTTGTTCCCACTTATATATTCATTGTCAACGCTTTGTACACTACTAATTAACTGAAGATGACAGAAGTTGCTGTCGAAACATGTTTTTCAAACTAAAACGTTTTGTCGTTTTTCTTAAAATTATAACCTGCCTGCTAACATCTAGACCTTTTGGAAATTTTATTATTATTATTATTATTATCAGCTATTCTTTAAATAATTCTTTTATCAAAAAAATGTATTATTAATTTTCAATTATTATATGGCAAGCAATACTCAAGGCTAAATCGAGTGCTCTGATTGGCTATTCTTCGGTCGGGATTTTACAGTACGGACCATTACCATGGAAACGGTCCGTTTGGATATTTCCTCTCGATCGCTCAGCTCCAGGGAAATTCAAACCGCGAAAACACAAAAGCATGAAATCAAATGCAAGAAACATCGTCTGGAAAGGAAAATATTGTTTAATTTATTGTAAGATTACCCTCCTAACAATTTAGCATGATTGATAACATGAAAGACAAAGAGGAATACGAACATTCACTGAGCTAGTTTTATTATCCAGATGAAGAACTTTGTAACTTTTAATAATGAAACGATTGTTGAGACAAGGATCACCGACAGCCAGGAAGAAATTGAAGGTTTTATGAATAACCAGAAAAGTCGGTCAACACTACTAAGAAGACCACGACTGACATGAACACTCTCTTCCGTAACATGAAAGAAAATGGGCTGAATAGTGAAAATATCGAAAGCCTACCTGCGGCCAAGCTTGACCACCTGTTGTCCAAGTTTTTTACTAGAAGTATGAATATCCGCAAGAAGAACGGAGAAGAGTACGAACCAGACACCATTTCTGGTATTCAGCGAAGCGTTCAAAGGTATTGAACCGGCAAAAAGTCTCCAGTAAACATCCTCAAGGACAAGGACTTTGAAAAATCGAGGAGAGTTCTTGCTGCGAAACGCAAGACGCTTGTTCATGAGCATTGCAAATGCAACAAACCGCAAGCTGCCAAGGCACTTGAAAATAACGAAGAAGATGCTCTCTTTGAGACCGGAGAATTCGGCGACTTCAACCCAGTTTCACTCCTGAGAACCGTATATTTTTCATGGAAATGTGAAGTGTTGTTTCGCATAAAAAAAATGATGCCATATAATAAACTACTTACTAACTTCACTTGCTCGGGACCATACTGGGGAATATTGGCCCTCGGTCCATACTGCCACGACCTCGGGCCAATATTCCCCAGTACGGCCCTCGCGTTCAGTTAGTAAGAGGTTAGTATCAATTTATAGTTATTGTAAATTATTATTGCTATTTTTAATAAAGATATTTTCCATTATTATTATTATTACTCTGTGTTAATATTTTCAAAATTAATTTGCTTTGAGCTGTTCTGGGCTTTGAACAGTGAGGATGGAAGGAGATTTAATTTTTGCAGATTTTTTTTATCATCTGCAAAGACTTCCTTACTCGGCAGAATTCGAGAAAAGATATATCTATTACCATGGTGCGGACAGGCTAGTTGATACTATTATACAATATATGCTATTGTTTTTCTTTAGGCATTCTATTGTTTCAGCTTTTGTTTCAGTTTTAAGAATGGTATGCTTAACTATAATGTATGGAGTTATTAGAAATTCTTTCCGAATTCAACACTCTCTTAATACAAGTTATTAATATTTATTTCAATTCCAGACTTTAACAATAGAACAAGAAAAAATCTTATTGTATAATTATAATAAATATAGCCAGGGTAACAAAATTTAACCTCATCTAGATCATTGTCTGAGCAAACTTCAAAACAAAATCAGTCCATTTTGTAAAGAATATTCATAGCCACTTAACAAGAAAATTATCTTGCTTAGCTTAGACCCCTTTAAAAAAATTATACAGTCAATGGTATGTTAACTGCTTGTGCCAGACAGGAATTCTGAAAGTAGGTTGTGGAGAATGAAGAGAGAATAGACCAATTTTGATATTTTAAAATTCAACTTCAAACAAAAAAGACATCACTATGAGGCTTAGGGGAATACACCATATAAATCCTTACCTTACAGAAAATCTTTATCTTGTAAATGCCATTAAAAAATTTCCAGATGCCAAGCTGTGGAGCAAAATTCATCTTGCTGACAGGCATGATTGTTCAAGGAGGAAGTCAACTTTTTTTTGCGTAAGACTTAACTTTTCTCAAACTTATTAATAATCCATAAGAAAATACAAAGAAAATTAGTGTTTAATGAGTGTTTGGAAATCAGATGAAACACTCCTCATTTTTGCATCCTTACATGTAATTTCTACTAAAATCATTTTGTTTGAGAAGTAATATCAAACATACGACAAAATATTTCATCACAAGATCAAACACCTTGAAGTTCGTCAAAAATACTCAACTCTCTTCTCAGTGTTTGATCTTGTGATGAAACACTGTGCCTCATGTTTGATACATTACTTGAACATCTTTTAAATGGCTGTTCAAACCAAGACACAATTAATTTTCTGGCCTTTAAATATAGAGACTGGTGTCCATTAAGGGGGATCAAGGTTAACAATAAGCTAGAGGAAGTTTAAAGAAATTTAAAGATCTTTAAACAGGTCTAACATGGAACATTCCTGTATGATTTCAGTACTTAATAGCGGATATTATGAACAATTGTCCAGCTGCATTTTAAGGTGGCTCGATAGTCTAAAAATGGCCATTTTTGCAACAATTTTTCAAACACTTTCACTTTTATTTACAGTACTAAATTGTTTATGCCACAAACTTAAACCAGTCTTGAACGTTATTTTGATCCGAGCTAGAATGCATTCCTAACATTCCAGAGGAGCCACACCCTTAAAGTGCACCTAACCCCAAAATTTGTTTTTTGCTTAATCAACTCTATGTACATTGAAAAGTACAAATATTTCTTGTTTTTAACGTCACGTTAGTGAGTTATAGAGATTTTAATTTACAAAATGCTAATTAGATGACGGAAATTCAGGAATCATTTATTATACAACTACTTGTTTTTACCTCCAAGTAATATTTTTTACGAATCAATTGACTATCCACAGTTTATATTTGGTATTTCTCAAATTGTTTTTCCATTAAATTATTTGTATACTGCGTATTGTTAATTGACGTAGAAATAATGGCAAATTCCCGAATTTACGTCATCTAGTTAGCATTTTGTAAATTCAAATCTCTATAACTCACTAATGCAACGTTAAAACAAGAAATATTTAACTTTTCAACTTTTCAACGTACATAGAGTTGATTAAGCAAAAAAAAAAAAAACATTTTGGAGTTAGGTGCACTTTAACAGTAGCCACACCCATTTCCGAAAGTGAAATAATGAATATACTTCTGGTAAAGCTATATCTGCCGTGTTTCAAGCTGCAAAGCTCAAATTTTGAAGGCTAATAGTGGCATATTATAGCTATGCAATGACTTATTTTTAGGCATATAATGCAATGTAGTCATGAATAATATCTTCCCAAAGAAGAAGCAAAAAACTTACTTGAGGTCCTTTCAAGAAGAATAGCATTACTCATAAAGAAAACGTCAAAACCTTATAAAAATAGGTCATTGCACAGTGCTATGGATACCTGACAAACCCTGAAAATTTCAGGAGCACGTCTTAAATATAGCTTTAGTTATTTTTGTCACAAGGCTAAAACAAACCTCCAAAATACGGAAATTGAGAAAATAACAAATAAACCGAGCAAGACTATTTTTATTAGAGACAGTTCAGTGCCAAAAATAAATTTAGAAGGCACCAGCTTCATACTGCTGTCCTTCTATGGCCTCTAAAGCATCTATATAACCCTTTTTTCAAATGTCCGAGCTGTTTCCGCCATCTTTTGGCCCTTTGTGTACTCTTGCTGCAAGAATGGCGAAGCCGGTCATGATCAAGTTTTTTGGTTGCCTTGATGCAGTGAAGTCCTGGGTTGATTACCAGCTCTTGCAGTACTAAACTTATTGATCTAGAGCCATCATTAAAATGTGTCACTGCAAGAAAAGTTGCAAGTTCCACTAGTGTGAGACCTGAGTGTGTTTCTTTGGTTGCACGCTGCCAGGTGAGGGAATTGATGGCCTCATTTTGGTTTTGAGTACCCCATGCAGACAGCGTGCAAGGAGATTCTCATCACTCAAAGCTTCAAAGGTAGGGAGAATGGCATTGGCTACAGCCTCTGGAAGAGGATGGTCATGTACATAGTCTGATGTCCCCTTGGAAACATCCTGCTGAAACCCACACCATGAGTTCTCTCCAGGGGGGCAAAGACCATTATCTGGATTTTCATCATTAGAAATTGTTTATTGTGCCAGATTGCCATCGCTGCTTTTATCATTGCCTGAAGATCATGGCTATTATCTCTGATGGCTTTCCCATAGTAAACTTGGAGTTTATCAATTATTTCTGTTTTTGATAATCTTCTTTCTTGGAGTCCCGATCTTCATCGAAAACGATCCGAGTGTTGACCAGCCGGTAAGGCAGAAAATGTGAACGATGGTTCTGAATATAAACGCAACGATCTTTTAATATTCACAACAGGCGAACATGCTTTCTTGTTTCACACGCACAAGTAATACCGCTGACCATAAGATACACAGTCCTACCAACACGAGCATACCTGCAAAGGGGGCACCAAAATGAATTGAATACAGAGGCAAGGACAGCAATGTCAATTGTGCAAAAACCCTCTGGAGTTTCCGAATTTTCCTCGCTAGAACTAGCTGCAGAATTGCTTGAGCCCTCGTCCAGTTTTCTCACAGAAGCAGGCAGCAACTTGACTTCTGCAAAGTCAGATTCTTGCACACGTTTTTTTCGGTGGCGTCAGATCTTCCGTTGTCCGAGTCTTCAGAGGAGTCTTCACTTTGTTGCGTCGCCTTATTTATTTCTATTTCAACTGAATTACTTCCTCTGGTATATCTGTTGCCAGTAAACTTTCTTTTCTTCCTTCTAACGTTCCTAAATTTCCTCTTTGGTGGCATATATAATTCACTCCAACGTTTTTCCGTCACTAGCCGCTTCATGTAATTACATGTTAAATGTCCTCAACTACGTACCAGTCCCCTGAACATTATTCAGGTCTCTTGAACAAAAATTTCTTCAAATGGAACTGTTTTTTCTATCAAAAATGACGCGTAAACAACTCTGGTTATCATAGCAACCAGTAAACAAGATCCAGAAAAAGCTAAAAATATAGATCAACTATTAAAAAAAAATGCCAAAAAAGTTTCTGACCTTGAAAGTACAAATAACTGAAGGTACCAAAATCATTGATTCCAAAAATATGCATTTACGAATTTTGGACTATCGAGCCACCATAAATAGCTCTCACTGGTGTCAGTTGCATAATGTAACTAGGTTTTTTGTTCTTGTAGATTTATCGCTGATTTGCCTGATGGAACCATCTTTATAGTCTTCTGCTTTCTGTTGCGGATTATAGATGCATTGGGTAGCTCAGGATGTGAAACAGCTGCAATTGTCATTGTAGCTGCAGAGTTTCCTAGCAATTTGGCTGCTATGATGGTAACTCAAAATAGGTTTTGATTCTCTATGTGAAGTAAAAAAAGCCCAATCTACTGCTCCCATTGAGCCAGTTAATGAGTTTGCAGTAAGCAGAAACAATCGTAAGGAATAAACTGCACATGTACACACAACAAACATACTTGGCATGCCACGTGTCCAACTCCGTTCCCAGTGCCTTCTCTCCGAATCTTCTGTACTTGGCATGCCACGTGTCCAACTCCGTTCCCAGTGCCTTCTCTCCGAATCTTCTGTACTTGGCATGCCACGTGTCCAACTCCGTCGTTCCCAGGGCCTTCTCTCCAAATTTTCTGTACTTGGCATGCCACGTGTCCAACTCCGTCATTCCCAGGGCCTTCTCTCCGAATCTTCTGTACTTGGCATGCCACGTGTCCAACTCCGTCGTTCCCAGGGCCTTCTCTCCGAATCTTCTGTACTTGGCATGCCACGTGTCCAACTCCGTCGTTCCCAGGGCCTTCTCTCCAAATCTTCTGTACTTGGCATGCCACGTGTCCAACTCCGTCATTCCCAGGGCCTTCTCTCCGAATCTTCTGTACTTGGCATGCCACGTGTCCAACTCCGTCGTTCCCAGGGCCTTCTCTCCGAATCTTCTGTACTTGGCATGCCACGTGTCCAACTCCGTCGTTCCCAGGGCCTTCTCTCCAAATCTTCTGTACTTGGCATGCCACGTGTCCAACTCCGTCATTCCCAGGGCCTTCTCTCCGAATCTTCTGTACTTGGCATGCCACGTGTCCAACTCCGTCGTTCCCAGGGCCTTCTCTCCGAATCTTCTGTACTTGGCATGCCACGTGTCCAACTCCGTCGTTCCCAGGGCCTTCTCTCCAAATCTTCTGTACTTGGCATGCCACGTGTCCAACTCCGTCGTTCCCAGGGCCTTCTCTCCAAATCTTCTGTACTTGGCATGCCACGTGTCCAACTCCGTTCCCAGGGCCTTCTCTCCGAATCTTCTGTACTTGGCATGCCACATGTCCAACTCCGTCGTTCCCAGGGCCTTCTCTCCAAATCTTCTGGAGTATTAATTTTTTGTCCTGTAAAACACGATGAAATGTTTTCGTTTCATTTGAACATTAATGGATTCACATTTCCAGAAAACAGAAAAGAAACACAACAGCATATCTCTGGAAATAACCTCCGAAAATACCATTTCATTGTGTCACGTGACAACATACTCCATGATTCTTGGAGTATTTTGGCCGCCTTGTCCCGTTTGTAACCCCGACCCACCATTTTTAAAGAGGAGAAGGCACTGGGGACGAGGTTGCCACGTGTCTACAATGTGCAAAGTGCGTGTCTTTTGAATCATACGCATGCTCTGTTCAATATGCACCAGCTAGCAAAGATTTGTTGAAAAAAAAGTAGTATTACTCTTTCTTCTTTGATTGACTTAACCTTGATTATCCAGTCCATAAGGCAAAAAGAAGTGTTATTCCGAAAGTGAAAGCAAATATTTTGGCGCGCAAAAAGGCAAGAACTGAACGTTAAATGTCAATTATTTTCCACCTCAGTAAACTAAATGGGGTGAACTACATTTTGTATATTTTAATATTTCACGTTAAGTTACATTGATTAATCTTTGTTGTTGTTGTTGTTATATTTTTTTAATTTACTGAATGTATATATATATATATATAGATTAGATTAGATTAGTATTTTTACAGAAGAAGAGCCTCTTAATTGTTGGAATCTGTAATAAATCATTATCATTATCATATAACAAGATGTTTCTGTCATGAATATTAAAGTGACTGGTTTGTTCATTTATTACCAGGCAGGGTGCAATAGGAACAACTGCTGGTATAGGACTGGCATCTGGTCCACCACTTGGGGGATTACTATATAAAGTAAGTTACGCCGTAAAACAAACAAAAAAAGTAACACTAAGATTAGTTTGTTGCCTCTCTTCTGTGTGCTGCTGTGAAGGTTTCAGTGCAGGCTCACCTACCGCGTTGGAATTCGAATCTGAAGGCTGGTGGTTCTTAGCCTGGCCTCTGTCGTCATGTTTTTTTTTCCTGAGACAAGAAACTTTGCTCCATATTGTCTCACTCCACCCAGGTGTATAAATGGTACCAGCAACATAACGCTGGTGGTAACCTTGTAATCGAACTGTGAGCAGTAATGGAGGACAGACATGCATGGAAGCTTTTATCCGACATGCAAAGTCAACATAAGCAAGTTACTTTTTGCCTTCCTGGTAATTTGTAGCCAGCACAACAGGCACTTTGGAGGTGCGCAAGCATGAAGTACGAGCAACGAGCACGAGGTACGCGAGGGCAGGGAAGAGAAAAAAGGATGTGCTTCGTGCTACAGCACCACATAAACACTTGCTGTGCAGGCTAGGAAACAAGAGTTGTTTTTCATTTAATTGTTTGACTTCTGAAATTCAGGTTATAAAATTAACTGAATTTATTTGAATTCCAGGCTGGAGGTTTTAAACTTCCTTTCATAGTGATGGGTGTGCTCGTTGTTGTATCTGCGCTTATTTTAATTTTCACTCTTCCTTCCAGCAAAGAAGGTAACTTTACCATCTCATAGACAATCGTAGCAGTAGCCTAAGAATGAAAGAGTGTGCCACTGTCCAATTCAACAAACGTGCTATACACATTAGTATTCTTTTAGGCAATCTTCAACAGAATTTTGTGATCACCTTAAAATTCATTTTTCCATTATATTTATAGATAAACCAATCATATGGCTTGAATGATGAATATATGAATTTCCACAATGTTTCTTTCTCTGCAATCGGTGTCAAAATTAGTTGAGACACTTTGTCTAAAACGACTATTGGCTACATGTTCTTAAACTTATACCATAGGGTATCTCATACACATGATATCCATGCCCCCCACCCCTATCCATTGTTGTACCACTGGTCATGTAGTCTATGGGCAACAACAAACACAACTTTGGCTGGGAGGAGGGGAGGGGTGGTTTCGGGTTTGTTATTTTCCAACAAACATACCCCTTATAACAAAAGTGTCTCAACAATATTGTCGCCGATTTTATCTCTTTTAAACAAACCGATGGATCGAAGATTATTGTTCCAACAGGCAATTCAAGATGATCTAAACAATCTTGATTACCTTAATCGGGAACTCTGTTGGCTACAATGGTAGTGCCACCGCTTTCGGGCACTTCAATTATTCTAAGAACCTTACTTAAATACAGCCATCTTTACACTGCATCTCTCAGGTTTTATTTTCAATGTTTTCGTTTTCAGGAGAAGCTAATGAAGAGCAGTCTTTTCTTCAAATTTTGAAAATTCCAGCAGTCGTTATGATAGGTGAGCTGATGATTCCCTAATATGGTAATAAATCCTTCATTGTTCAGTTTTAATCCAAAATTCAAGGAAATGAAAATTGCACTGTAGAAAAACTTGATCGAGCACATCAAATCATTCATGTGCATTATTTTCTTGTCATGTAATTTGTGCACATGAGATTTAACAATAAGAATGCCAACATAGATTGCCATGAGCCTCTCTTAGTTCAGTGGTTAGAGCATCTCACCAGTGTGCGGAAGGTCATAGGTTCCAATCTTCAAGTTGTCGTGGACACAGCTTTTTTAACTTTGTCCCACCCACGTGACATGATCTGATGAACATTACATCCATCTCTTTTATTTACCGAGCTCAACATTAACCATCTTTCTTCTTTTATCGCCATATTATGCTTATTTGACAGTTGTCACTTTTTTGGTTTTGCCATGGCAACAGAGCAAGAGAATGAATGGCAAATACTGCGCAAGAATTGACCTTATTTCTTTAATATTATGAGTTTTCTTTAGTGAATGTTTTTTTAAACTTTGCAAGTTTTCAGATACTATTGCTATCTTTAAGTGAATTAGAATAAAACTATTTCAGAGCAATTTAGTTAAATACAGGCGAACCTGTATATAACGGCCCTGTATAAAGCCGCCACCCTCTATTAAAAATAGCTGCCAGTTTTCAAAGTCCCAATTTTTCACTCATAAAAACGCTGTATTTGTTACCTGTATTAGGCGGCCACCTCTATTAAGTGGCTGCAGCCACCCTGTAGCAGTCCTATGTTTGTCTTTCTTTGTTATTTTTACCTGTATTAAATGACCACCCTTGAACGGAAACTAAGCCACAAGTCATTTTATGTGGTATTTCATTGTGTTTAAAATGCGATCCATCATCACTATAAAGAAATAACATGTGCAAAGCTACTGTAAGCTGATTATCGGCCGTTTAGTATCGTTAATGCTTTCCAGATGTCCGCAATGTGCAGATGTACATTACAAAATCACAAACGCAGCCGTAACTTTAGCTAACTAAATTTTTATTGATCCTGTATTAAGCGGCCAGTTCCACAAGTCCCGAGGATGGCCGTTATATACAGTTTCAACTGTAGTCAAGTTTACAGAATTGTGTGGTATTGAGAAAACCATCTGAACGACCTAATGTTCTTTTCCTTCCAAGATAGCAAAGTTTGAAAAATGCTAATTCACGGCGCGGGCTACATTTGTCATGAATTACATTTGTTGTTTGATTCATTTATAGCTGTAATCTCGATCATTGGTGGAATAAACCTGAGTTTTCTGGATCCCATCCTTTCCCCGCATTTGTCACACGTGAGTCTACAGTTGAATATACAGTTATATACATGTAGCTATCATCGTGTATAGCAATAGCATGTCAAGTATTTTCTCTAAAGCCAGATCTTTTCCTTCTTTTCTTAGTTTGGTCCTCACGGATTAAATGCCGTTGAAATTGGTTTTTTGTTCCTTATTTCGTCTGGTCTGTATACTATTCTGTCTCCAGTGTTGGGGTGGATTGGGGACAGGACGGTAAGAAAAAATTGTGTTATACTCTACATGTGTTATCTTGTTTGAGTAAATAAGTCAAGCTCGACATTATTAACTGGAAGAAATGGGAGCCTTTTAAGTCTTTCTTGTAGTCCCCTGTGAACTTGATGCCAGTACCCTAAGAAATGAAAAAATGTGTATAACTTCTTCTTCTTCTTCTTCTTCTTTTTTTTCTTTGTTTTGCTTTCCTTCCAAGCTAAATTTAGTTCAAAGTTTTAAAGTAAATGCTGTAATAAGTAGCTATAGTATTAAATTTACAGTAAGAATAGTTATAGAAATATTGTGAAATATATGGAAGTATAAGCATAGTGCTACACGTAATGTCATGGTTTGTAATGTAGTTGTGATTCCTTTTTTTCTGTAATGTAACACTACTGTTTCTTGTTTAATAATAATAAAAACATAATTATAAAAAAGGTTTGAAATGCTCTATCTGTTTCTGTTTTGCTGTTAGAAAAAGTACAATTTAATGTTAGTGTTGGGCTTGTTCATCGCTGGCGTCAGTTTTATGCTGCTTGGTCCAATCCCTCTTCTCGACTTTGTTCTTCCGCAGAGGTTTGTTCCACTTCACTAAAATATACCGGTACTAGTTTGTGTCTTCCCTTATCGTTTTAATTCATCTTTCGTGAGACATCACCATCATCATCATTACATCGTCGTCATCGTCATTACCTCCACCA